>JBCAUA010000013.1:1601140-1606140 GCA_038406235.1 Peronia verruculata | reverse complement strand
AAGCAACTTGATATTACAGAATGACTTACAAGGAATGATTCTCTACTGAGATTTCGAAAGTTCTACGTCTTCGGTTCTTTTCTGGAGCATGCAAACATAATGTTTGGAGACGATACGAAGGGAAACAGAGGGCAGTTGAGACTATTGTAGCTTTTTTTTTTTTTTTTCATGTTTTTCGTCCTCTGTCCCCCCTTCCTTATAAGGTGGGAACAGGCTTAACAAATCAAAAGTAATGATAATAAATAATTTCAATTAAAAAGGTTAACTGCTTGGAAAAGTGGTTATTGTGCTAATTTAGATACTCTAAAAAGTTAATAAATAAGTTGATAAATATAATAAATTAATTGGACAAAGAAACAAATAAATAAATAATAAAGAAAAAAGTAATAATAAATAAATAAATAAATAAGTAAATAATAAATAAATAAATAAATAAACAATATATGAAATAAATGAATAATAAATTTTAAGTGAATAGATTAATGATTAAATCAAAATTAAACTGTATATAAATAACTACATAACTAAACAAATAACTGACAAAAATACATGAAATCGATAACAATGAATGAATAAATAAATAAATAACAAATAAATATTTCAATAGAACACAATATTCATTGCTGGTTTATAGAATCCTTTATTCAACGCTTATCTTGAAACCAAGCATGAGCAATGCTATAAGAAAGTTCAATTTATAATATTTCTTTCACGTGTCTTCCTTTGTTAATTTATTCACTATACTACTAGTACATTTGCCCGGCATATTTCATCTTACTGCTGGCTGTTTTACAAACTTTTTGCTTTTTAATGAAACTTACAAACTTACTGACTGTGGGCGGTGAATTGTTTATCGGATAACTGTTTAACTGCTCCCTTATTTAGTTACTGAACTGAAAACTTAGTGAAGGACTGACACGCCATTATAAACTTACTGACTGACTGATCGGTTGATTTAGTTATAAATCCGCAAATATCTTTCCCCTGACTTTCTGAGGGTCGGCTTTTTTCCCTTTTTAAAATTTTTTATTTTATTTTTACTTTTAACATTTTAATTCAGCATTCTTTTCCCTAAATCATTTGGTAATTGTTATTTATTTATTTATTTATTTATTTATTTATTTATTTATATGTGCTCACGTCTCTGTTAACAAAATAAACAAAATTATTAAAGAAGATCATGAATATTACCTGCATGCTACACCAAATACCCTGTATATCAAAGGATAAAATACATGTACTTTGGGAAACCTCATGTTATAACCGGTTACAATATTCCGAAAGAAGTGAACGTTTGTTGCATGACAGAACTAATCGAGGGCGTTGGTTATTGAAATCCATTTTTGTCACACTTATCAAACTGAGACAGATCTTCTTGATGTTTTTGCGTGATATGTTTGTCCTCATGTGAATGTGCGTGAATGTATATCTTACAAAGAGACTGTCTCATCAATTGTGAATGGAAAATAACATTTATCTTATCTGATCTTATCTCATCTCGTCTTATCTTATCGTATCTTATCTTATCTTATCTATCTTATCTTATCTTATCTCATCTCATCTTATCGTATCTTATCTTATCTTATCTTATCTCATCTGTACATTTTATTTCACACGCATACTTTGCCGCATACATCATAACATATATAAATGCCCTTTATTATTATTATTATTATTATTTAAATGCCATATGGTAAACTATCAAACTCATTAAGAATATATGCTATCTATCCTTTTCTTATTTCATCTCTTATATTCCCCAGTCAGTCCATGACCATTTTCATTGCGCATAATTCATTTCATTTTCTCTTTTCATGTCCATTTGCGGTCCGAGCATGTGGATATCAGTACTTAAAAAGAGAAGAGAAACAGTGAATGAATGCATGTATTTGCTTGAGTGAGAAAGAAAGAACGGGTATAAGGGTGCGTGGCTATGAAAGAGAGAACGTTGGAGCCACCCAGAGGCATTATATCTGCACATCAGTCTAATATTTCACATGCAACGAGGCATTACCAGTGCGGTGTTTCTCACCTCTGTGACTTCTCTGGACGCAGGACCGTAGTTCACCCCTCCCTCCCGCATCTCGCAATCGTTCCTGTTCATCGGATCACTCCTTAGTAGGAATTTTTATATTGCTGTAACTTGATCGTTCTGCGGATAAGGATAGAATTATATAATATACTAAGGGCAGAAATACTTGTTAATGTTTTTCTTCTTATTTTTTTAAAAATCTTTCTTTCTTTTCTTTTGTGAAATATAGGCATAATATGGAATCTACACCAGTCTCACAGCTGTTAGATTCCACTGAAAATATCTAAAGGGCACTAGCGTTTTTAGCTAATGATTTGCTTTTCCTTTCATACAATGGTCATGAAAGACAAAGAAAGACATGGATGGATAACATCAGTGATTGGACGGGACTAAACATGAGTGAGTTACTAAACAAGGCCAGGGAGAGACAGGACTGGCGGAAAACGGTCAACGTGCTCTACGACGGCAACGTCATGAAATCAATCAATCAATCAATCAATGGTCATGTGTGTTTTATCATATCAAATTTTAGTTTGATTCCTTTACGCTTATATTAATCAAAGATCATGTAGATAACACCAGATAGGTGTGATACTGGCCTAGGGGTTAAGCGTCTGCTGTTCGGCAAAAAAGTTGGAAATTCGAATCGTGCAGGAGGATGAGAAAGATTAGAAAATTAGGACCTGTGCCTCAACGGTTGCTTCTCTGCTTGAGTTGAGAAACCATATGATAAGCTTTCTCGAGTAAGGGTGAATATATTTTGGAGGTCCCGTGTGTACGTTATGCACATAAAAGAATCCTTAGCGGTTAAAAATGAGATGAGAAGTAAGCCAATCTGCCGTTGTCCGGGTAAAATTTCTTAATTTCAAATTTCTACTCACAAAAATCTTCTCCCCAAAACTGTGCATACTTGTGTTGGGGGTTATTATTGTGCATACCTAAACGTAAGATAATTCTACTTTCTTAGGATTGAAAGGCTACATCCATAATACATTAAAAATTAGGTACAAAAATTATACGGACAACGAAGCTTTAAAATAGACATTTGCTTAAATTAAATGTCACTTTTTTGTGAAAGACGTGCTCCCGCATTGTTACTACGAATAGTAAAAATGGTCTCATATGAATCCCTCATGCTGTTAAAAACGACAGCAAGAAGAAGAAGAAGAAAACATCAAAAGAATGTATTTTCTGAGGCACTACGGGTTGTTTGCGTACACAAGACAGTGGAGTGTTTCAAGGCTGTATCAGCAGAGTCATTTCATTTGCTTGTATACAATTGTCTTTTAATGCACGCCTCTGAAATACAAAGAAAAATATTTGTTAAAGCAGACAATTCCTCTTTACCTCTGAAATACAGAGAACAATAAGCAGACAATTCCTCTTTATACGTTATTTGATGTCTGATTTCAGCCACTAATTTATTATAGCTATGAAGCAAAGTACATGTAATACTTTTACCGGTATCATTTTTACTGAGTATCACTCCAAATAAAAGTGAAAAGCTGTCAAGAACAATAAAGTAGATTGGCAGTAACAATTTTCAACGTAACGTAAAGCAAAATAATTAATTCAATTAAGAAACAAAAGGCAATAATAATGAAAACGATTCTTTGCTAAGCTATCGCCCAACAACACTTGTATCAAGAACACACTACACTGTCAGCGCGTAGCCAAGTATGACCAAACTGCCGAAATTAACATTTGTGCTCATGCATAAAAGAGAGAGAGAAGGACAGATAAATCGAAGAGGACAGGGGAGGAAAAGTACCCGCTGAAAGAGAGGAAAGAGCAGAGAGAAAGAACTGCCATAAAAAAGCAAAACAAACAAACAAACAAACAAAACAAAAACAGAACGAAATAAAAACAAACTAACAGACAAATAGAAAGAGAGAAAAAAGAGAAAGAAAGAAAGAGAGAGAGAGAGAGAGAGAGAGGATGAGGGGTGGACAGGCAGAGAGAAAAATATAAAGAGCGTAAAATTCAAGAAAGAACTCGAGCAACGTCATTGGGGACAAACGTAAGAGAAGAACAGGAAAAAGAGACATACGAAAAACGAAATGTCAACAGTTGAGAGCAGAAAAGAGAAAGAGTGAGAGAACATGAGTGATAGAGATGACGAAAGAAAGGAAAGCTAAAGAGGAAAATAAATTGTAATACAGGTTTTAACATTAATTTTGCCCATGCCGACCGGTTCCACCCGAGGTACCCACCTTGTCTACGGCCCTGCTTCCGCTACATCCAATTCCGTGGCAGTTACCTGCAAGTTGAAAAGGTCGACCGGAATGTGGGTAATCAAGGCTGACCACGAGGGGACGGGGTGCCTGAGGGGTCATTAAAAGGCCACTGGCGAGTCACTTCTCAAAAAAAGGGAAGAAAAACTACAAAAAATAAATTGGTCTTAGAAATCTTTTGAGCAGGTCTTCGCCGCGCCGGGACTCCCCTATTGCTTCTTTATAGCCTTCTTTTAGCTTTATGTTTTCAGTTATCTAAAGGTGGGGTCATGGCATGTCTTCTGTCTGAGGCCCTCTCTTTGTTTGATAAACTTTTCACCCGGCAACATGCCTGTATTACGGTGCCTTATGCAGGTTAGATTTCAAGTGTCCGGGTAAAAAAAAAAAAAAAGAGAGAAAAAGTCCCCTCTGCCTTGAATGGCATAATGCTTTACTTTACTGTAAGACATATTATTATGCTCGCTATCTTTATGTGCTATGTTCTTATAATAAATAATTAAACAATAAATAAATGAATGAGAAAGAAAGAAAGAAAGAAAGAAAGAAAAAAAAGAAAGGAGGAAGACAGAAAGAAAGAAAAAAGAAAAAAAGAAAGAAAGAAAGAAGAAAGAAAGAAAGCAAGAACGAAAGAAAGCAAGAACGAAAGAAAGAAAGAACGAAAGAAAGAAAGAAAGAAAGAAAGAAAGAAAGGAAAGAAAGAAAGAAAGAAAGAAAGAAAGAAAGAAAGAAAGAAA
>JBCAUA010000013.1:1588792-1601040 GCA_038406235.1 Peronia verruculata | reverse complement strand
GGTTTGTATAGTTGGTCTTGCAAATTGATAGTAAAGTGGTAGTACGTATAGCGTGCACGGTTGATTTTGAAGTGCCCTGGCCGTACGGTATTTCACCCCCTTTGTCAGCTAAAATTCCTGCAGGAAAATGTTCCAGTGTTCTTCAGGAAGTATGCATCATATGCAGAAAAGAGAAATATATTATAGAGAGGCATTCCCGAAAACGCCAAAAAAGAAAAGTTAAGTATATGTGAAACTGGTCAATCGAAACTAGTAGATGCAACAAAGGCATGAAGCATTATTAATATAGCTTCAGGATAAGGATCTTGTTGCCATTGAACTCCAGTATCACCTGTCCTGCCACAAAAGATACACAAGAATCCTGGATGCAAACCGAGGCAGCAGAGACAGGAATGCCATGGATACGGATAATGTTTTTGAATCATCATTTCGAGCCTTTGGTAAGAAAACATGGAAGGAAAGAATAGTTACTGGAGGTGAGGTTCTGAGAATGAAGTCATTGACAGACATAAATCATTCAAACTGTAAAGCGGGTTGAAGGGATTGATGCTGTAGGATATCGAGTTCTTTCATAGCTCTAGATTCTAGTTCTAGAATCTATTCTAGATCCAGATCTGGTTCTGCAGCAGGTGATGAGAGGAGAGCCAATATGGTCCTGGGACCTCAGAAAGTGCGTACTCGGCATTAGAGCTGGACGGTACCATGATGGAAAAATATGTAGGCCTAGACATAGAAATGATCTGAAATGTCTATGATCATGAGTATTATTTGGCATCAAGAGAGGCAGATGCTGAGATGTCTAGACTTCTAAGACTCATGTGAAGCTTCGTTGCATCAGCGAAAAGGGATGCATTAACCAGTTCAGCATTATCTGAAGGTAACTGAGATTCTAGATCTAGAAACTGTAAAAATTAGATCCATATGTGTACTTATCTTTTTATGATAGTTATTCTGGCCCCCCAAAAAGTTATGATAAAAATGCTCAAAAGCTGTGCTGGAAATCAGCAAAAGTTGCACTAGAAAGTTGCAAAAAAATCCTAAAGTTGTGCTAAAAGTTGCAACAATTGCCAGATAACATAGACTAAAATTCAGAACCCTGGAGCTTTTATTTTGCAAATTGTCGGAAGCACAGCTTCAATTCTCACATTTTGCAGATTGTCCAGAAAGCTGTATTTTAAAATGTTTTGCGAAACTGATATATAAAAAAAAACTTGCAATGCCATGCAAACATTTGGTGTTCTTAACAAAACTAGTGATCGCTATAACTGTCCCATATTTAGAAACTTGTGACATGAAATTGTTCTCTTTCCTATTCTGTGTTTTTCTGATAATTTAGAAACCCGGGCTGTATTGGGATCAAAATGTTTCCACAATATCAAAAGCTGTTATTCAGTCTGTTTATCTATCTATCTCTCTGTCCGTCCATCTGTCTGTCTGTCGTTTATCTCTAACTGACCATTCCATTTCATTCATCCATCCATTCATCCTACTCCATCTTTGAACTCAGTAACTTCAGGGTAATTTGATTATAAATCAAGTGGCATTTTCTACATACACAGTTTTGGGAATGTGTGCTGGAAATCAGCAAAAGTTGCACTAGAAAGTTGCAAAAAAATCCTAAAGTTGTGCTAAAACCAGTAAAAGTTGCAATAATTGCCAGATAACATAGACTAAAATTCATAAATGTATGGAGACTGTCATTATAAAGTGGACATTTTGTCACTGCATGTGTTTGTCCAGCATTAAAAATTTGAGTGTCGGTGTATAATTACATGCATGTACATTTAAAAAAAATATATATATATAATATACTATATATCATGTGTTTGAATGGAAAAACATGCTAGTAGAAATGGAATTGGGGACAAGTCAGTGATGACAACTATAATAGCCCTCTTATTGTGAAAATGTGCACTAAATTCTGTATACCTTTTTTTGCAACTAGTCAGTAAAGTTGCATTGATGTTCATGTCATTTTATGCCTTGTTGAAAAAGACTGCATTAAAGTACCGGTAAAGCTCTTATTTTACAACTTGTCGGAAAAGCTGGACTAATTTTCACATTTCGCAGCTTGTTGAACCCTGGAGCTTGTCGAACCCTGGGACTCACTGACTGATTGAAGCCATGGGGTGCTGAAGGGCAATTTAAGATTAGCAGTCCTTCTTTATTAAATTTGCTTCTGTCCTCTGCTACTCTAAGGTTTTGCCGAGAGTACCGTTTGGCCACCATTTGATGTTATCCTAACTTTTTTCATCTCTTGTCATCCTCTTTCTGCTTGAACAGTAACACGCACGCTTGTTTCCACAAGTCCAGATGACTTTGTGACTTGATCTCGCTATCCTAGTTGTTTGGTCTTTATGATGAAGTTGTTGCATTATCTCCCAATTGATGCCCTAATCAAATTGCTGACATTTTTACTTGTGACTTTGAAAACATATACGGCTCTTTATTAATCTATGCAAAAGTAAAACAATGACAGTAAGATTTTACGTCACAGTATGGTAGGTCTCTGCACTTAACAAACTCAAACCACTCAAAAACTCAGCGTGGGGAAGGAGCGGATATGCATGACAACATGAGTACTTGAAGTAAGGGTGAAGACAGACATCCTGCAGAGAGCAGATAACAACGTACAATGGTTACTCTGTAAACTGAGATCTTGATGTCTGATTAAGTGGCTCAAATTTTCCCCTCTGCCCACTCATTAGAAACAAAGAACATGTTTGATAGTTGTTGTGTCAATTTTTTTTTCTATACTTAACATGGCAATGTCCCCCATCTTTAATTTTGACTCCCATAGAATAGCTGTTTAAGGCTTCCATCATTTTTCAATATTTTGCCTGGTCGTTTATTGATACATTCCATGTTAGATGGTCACAATTCTCATCTTTTTAGATATGAAATTACACTCCCTTCTACTATATTTCTTAAATGTATACATCTTAACGTTTTGGAAACCAGGAGATTAAATCAGTTGTGACATCATTTTCCATTCAAGAACTTGGCATAAACTTAGGAGTTTTTGTCAACTTTTTGGGCTTTGTTTTTGAAGGTCTATGCACATAGCTGTATAAGACCCTCTATCAACTCATTCATAACATTTTCATTGTAAATGTGTCAAAGTATTACTGCTTTTCCATAGTATAAAGCCATATTTGGATGCTGACTTTTGAATTCAGCAATGAAGGCATGTCTTTTTCACTGACTTGCAAAGTGACACACGTAACAAAAAATAAACAAAAGTTTGATTACAAAATACAAATGAGATAGGATTAAAAAATTCCAATTATTTTAAAAATCAGAACAGATACCTTTACTCTATGCAAAAGTAATTTTTGAACAGTCTTTTGTCAGAGAGAAGAAAACATCTGGTGACACACATAACGGTATGTGTGTCTCTGGTTGTTGACACACATAACAAACTGCTATATTTTAATTTCTTCATCAGTTTTAAAACTGAAACTTTTATTTTTTGTTGTTAAGGTTAAATAATACTTAATTGATATTAGAATTGAAAGTTAAAATTAAGAATTAAAAAAATAGAACTAAAAGATTACAGAAAATTTATTAAATAATCTCAGTCGAGGCCGAACAGAAATCAATATATCTGGTTATGACTCAAATCATTCAGGCAAAAACACTGTTTGGTTATAGTTTGAATCTTAGAGTACAAATTTCTGATGTCGTCAAATACTTTCTTCATCCTAAGCACTGAGCCTCTATATAAGTTCTGAAACAACTGCATCATTGTCAAAGTCAACATTGTCTCTGCAACATCTTTAAATTTGTTGGATGTGTTTGATGGAGTTGATGGTAGTACCTTGTGGCTTTTCCTCACTGCCGGCCTTTTTTGTTACTTGTGCAGATCTAAAGAAGCCCTTTTTTCATGGTCATTAAGACTGCAGAGCTTTTAATTCTTTCTTCTTTCTAATTTTTTTTTATATCCTCATACTTTGAGCTGTGCTTTTGCGGTATTTTCCATAAATGTTTTCTTTCTCAAATCTCAATGGTTCTACTCTCGGATACGGTACCCATTTCCTCAGAACTGAGCATTATTTGTGGGGTTTCTTGTATATTTATATTTCTCTTTTGCATTTGAATCTGGGAGAAGAAAAATAATAATCAATGAATAACATACAAGTATGAAGGAGTATGTATGCCAGGCCATTTTGAAAGTGATTTTGAAATTTTAATGCATTTGTTCACTTTACGGAGTTTTTATTAAGGCAGACAAATCAGTATGATCTTTATTAGATAAGACAACATTTCATTATTATCCTCCTAAGTACAGATTTTTTTAAACAGAGTTCACCATAATTTGGTAAAATTCCATGGACCAGCGAAAGTTTGTCACACTTGTTAGTGTGATCCTGTTACAGTGGATAGGAATTAATGATGAAAACTCCTCTCTATGAATGACAGACTCATAGCCAATTGAACCTAGATACTGTCCAAACAATAATATATGTAGTGGTTAGGCCTAGTGTTAAAAATTATTTAGGAAAGTGACTGACGAGGTCATATTTCCGGGCTAAAATTTTAACCTTCGGCTCAGACCCGAAATGAGGCAAAATCTTGTAAACAATAGCACTTCACTTTTGTTGTGATTGTGTTGATGTACTTGATTACCGATAAATTTTCAGTATCTTATAAAATTATCGTACTCCATTGTGACCAAGGACTTGTATTTGAGAGTTACAAGATTATTCAGGATGTTGTTGACTTGTGTCAAAGTGCTGAAAGACTGGGCATCGGTTGGACCGAGATAGTACTTTGGAGTGTAAGACTGCCACCCTAAAGGCGAAAATGACAGTACCAGCTAATAGCATAATCATAAATTAGCATTAACCCATTCCTACCCAGCTTGATGTGTCAAATGACTTAAGCCAAATTCTAATATTAAGAGCATGTGATATGTTATTCTTGCCTCGCCTAGTCAAGAGACTGCAAATGCCCCATGTGTGTCTCACCTCTGGGTTTGAAACTTACTTCCGACGGGAAACCCCGTTGAGTTTGTTCTGAAATCTTGCGGAATCTATTGAGACAAAAATGACTGCAACATCTGATGTATATCATACATTTAATAAGAATCTAAAGTGTTTTAGATCATGAATTTGTGAAATTTTTCAGTCTATAATTTTTTTTGTTAAAAATCTTTTTATTTCCATGAAAATGTGACAAATGTTAGCAACAGAGGGACTCACATTTGTTTCAGTGACACACATAGCGTAAGAATGACACACATAATATAAGGGTGACACACACAACACACTGTGAAGTTTTCCAAAACCGAAACAGGCAGTGAGCTGTTACAGTGTATTGTTGTTTCATGAAGACTCAACTATGAAATCACATATTTATGATATGAAGAAGTGAATGTTCATATAAATGGTTCAACAATCATTACACATAAGAGAACTATTATCTTACTCGCTCCTTGTCTTTCAGCAGGCTCCAAAGTGTGCTGCTCTTGGTATATGATTGTTTTTGGAGGAAAAAGTCCCTTTAACAAAATTCCTGACCTGATAAAGTCTAATTAAAGTGGGTTCCCCTGACTGCATAACTGAAATCAGAGGTGATACACTTAGGGCTCCAGAAGTGACACATATAACGCTGAGTTTCATCAATATTTTGAGAAGCAGAAAGTATTGCAAATATAAATTGCTGTTTTTTGTCTACCTTTACAAATATACTCTTGTCATATTTAAGAATGAGAAAAATTCTGATGATGTTACAAATTCAGAGAATTTGCAGACAGAAAATTTGAAGTTGAAAAAGTTGTATTCAGAGTGTTACACACATATTAACGCTAACTTTTAGAGATTACAAACATCTTAGCTTGCATTCCACACTTTAGCAATTTTTTCTCAGCAAAACTGAACCATTACTTTAACATTTTAAGTTAAAGAAATCTAATAAAGACTGAGGATTTGAAGTCTACATGCCATAGTTTGATTGAAATTAGAGAAAAATAGTGACGCACATAGTATGGAATGCACCTATTCAGTAAATACCAAATCAATATTACTGTTGCCTTTTACAGAGATCTTTGTTAGTTTGATTTCTGCGAGTATCTGAAAACATGACTCGCAGCGCCATAGTATCATCAAAAAAAGGAAAGAAAGAAAGAAAAGCAAAAGGTTTCTCAAAATATTATAATGCTCACTTGAGGATGAAAAGCTCTTAGAACACATTATGACATTCATGAAGGTTCTTTGGAAATTGAACGAGAAACTGAAGATCTGCTTTCAATGTGAAAACAAAAAAGTGAATTTTCAGAAAAACGCATGTGTAAATGTCCTTTTTTTAATTATTATAATTGAAAAAAGTGTCTGAACGTTCGCCCAAATCTCAGAAAACCCCTGTGTGATATGACAGGTTCCACAGTATTGTATTTAAGAGTTCCCTGTTACTGACACTAGGTCAAAATTTTCACCCCAATCAAGCCCTACATGTGATATATGGTTGGATTCATCTTTTCAAGATGAATTCAGTTATGACAATTTTAGGGTCAGCCAAATCTTGGTTACGAAATAATTCCATTTTTTCATGGTTACTCCCCTTGCTCAGGATTAAAATTTCAAAATGGTAATTAGTTGGATTAAATTGCCTAGACTGAAATCTAAAAGTAATGGCTGCGAGATTCAATTAGTTTTTATTATCGAATGCATTTACTAACAAGGGTTGGACTTCCTTAATTGCAGTTCTGTTCATTTTCTCCATAAAAATAAAAAGACAGTTTTACGTCAAATTCACTTAAATACATCACCACAGATAGGCATAAATTGATGAAAGACCCACACGTATTCTCAATAGCTATCATTTAAGAATATGTATTAATGATTGAAAAATAAATTATCATTATGATAATGTAATAGGAAATGTTAAAGAGATCAGTAGTGTCACATATATATATATATATATATGAGACGCGACACAATGAAATCAGGCACTTTCCAAACTGAGGCGGCCGGAGAAATCACGTATTTTTGACGGAATTTTTTTTCTTCACCAAACCCTTCTCAATCAAAAATGCGTTTCAGTGTTCAACTTACTGAAACAGATTGAGTAAAAGCCCAAAAATTGTAATTTTGAGGCATGGCCTAACAATGATTAACAAGGATTTACAAAAGTGAGCAACCATTTTCTCACTGAATTCAGCTGCAGTAACAGGTCACTCCCATCGTCTTTAATTGCGAACATCTCAATTTTTGCTTAAGATAGAACAACCATATTTTCACACACAGAAAGGAAAACTAATAATCTTTACAGTGATACCCATATGCTCAAAATTTGACAAGAGCCTGATTTCATCACGTCGCATCTCATATATATATATATTTATATATATTTATATATATATATATATAAAATGGCAAAAAATATGCATGAATAGAATAGTCTTACACTGGTCAGAATTAATGCAGACTCTGGAAAATGGCCAAAATATTTTACATAGATGAAATTAATAATAATACACTCATAATACAGTTATTTCTCGACAAAAAAAAAAAATGGATGTTTAATGCCAATTTTCTACAAACATGTCAAAACAAATAACCCAAGCAATAAACAGATAGAAAGTAAAAAAGAAGCAATGAATCATTGAATCATTCAGTATACTTTAGGTGTAGAATTTTGATAATGGAAACTTGGGCTAGCACCAGAGGAAGATATAAGAAAAAGAAAAGGCAAAAGTCCAATCAATTATTTTGGTGTCAAAATATCTAAAATATCTGAATTGACATTGCCACATCATCATCATCCGCGAAGACCGCTGCTCGGCATGTTTTTTTTCCCAGTAGCATCATTTTACATATTACCTGTAAACAGAGATGGAGAAAAAGGAGCAAAAATATAAAAACATCCAGCTAACTAATGCAGTACACTTCAACCTCTGAACACATTATGGGCAGAGCTATCATTAAAACCAAAATAGAGTGAGTTCATTGAATACTGAATCATGTTTTCAGGCAACAGTGATACCATAGGCTAAAAATTAATTGTAGAAATCCTAGTAAGATAATGAATATAAAAGAATTAATGTATAGTTTTCAGACACCGCCCCTCCTCATCAGAGAAATCAGTCAATCACAAATTATATGATAGTATATCTCCTTCTTTTAGTATTATTATGATTATCCATGCTAACCTTAAAACAATGGCTACACAGAAAGAAATATCTGCATATTTTCTTGTAAAAATGACCATGCAGTAATGAAATTTTTAAGAAATATTTTTTGCATATTTATATCTGTGTATAACAGAACAAGCTCACAATCTTATCATAGCAATGAGCAAACAGATAGGATAATCAATAACTTGTGAATCTGCTGAACATAACAGTAAAGCACTATCATACGTGTTCATCCTTACTTTGCAAGTTCTTTTTGACACTCAATTTCCTGATTCTCTTGTCGGGTAATAGTCGTGGATTCCTTTATTGCCTTCAGTTCATCTCTCCGTTTCTTTTTTCTCTCCTTTGCTTTAGCAAGATATTCTCCATATTTTGCAGGATCCTTTTCTTTTAGCTGCTGGCACCAATGAGCACTAGTAGGGCCATTATTATAATTCACGGTATTTTCTAAAAATCTCCTATAGCACAACTAAATATAGCACATAAAGCAAAGAGGAGAAAAGTGAGACAACACTGGTGGTCACCAGACAATGTTCGCTTTCAATACCATCTTAGAATAGTTGGCTACATGATATCACGGTAGGACCACCCAGTAGTGCGCATGGCCAAATTTCTGAAATTAAATATGTCGGGAGGGGAGGTCTCCGCTGCAGGGATCCCATTGACAAGTGATTTATTGCCTTTCAGGTCGCCAATCTAAATTTGCTCTGAGGACTGGTTTGCACAGCTCTAGATCCAGTCCTAGATCTAGATATTTGTAGACAAGCATTGATTTCTAAACTTTTAATCGGTCATTATTTCTCATGATTTGAGCTATGAGCTGAATCTGTCATCATTTTCTATCGTTTAAAAAAAAAATGCCAGAAACAACAGTCACTAAGCCTAATGATATGAAGATTTCCAAAACAACGTCGGTCACTCTATCTAACGATCTGTCATGGGCATCAGCAACTGAATCCAACGTTCTGAATTGTTCTCTGCAATCTCTCCTCATGATCTGAATGGGACATCTGTCATCACTCTACCAATCTGATGGAAACCAGCATTTAATCTGTCATTCTTTTCTGTGATCTAAATTTATACCAGAAATGCGTTTTTTTGTAATCAAATGACATTGAGCACACTTGCAGTGCGAATATGAAAGGTCTGTTCTTCCATTTCTGCCTAAACTTCAGTTTGGAGGCTGAAATTCACAACCAAAACCCAAATTTTGTTGAATGTGAATCTGTATTCACATCGTTAGAAAAGTGTCCGACAAAGTTTGGAGAGCAACAAAGGCACAATAAATTGATCTACTTACTGTTTAAAACATCTCAAATGAAAGCTCTGTCAAAGAGCAATCTCCTCGCGATAGCTCGTTTTCCTTCCCAGTCAACACATCTTTGTGTGACAAATTATATAATTTTCGTATTGTAAGAATTGGGTCGCAGATGTGATTTCATCTAATGATCTGAATTTTCAGAACGCAGAAAACGGCATAAAATCTTGTTACAAAGTGTCGAAAATGATCGCAGTTTCTTTGAAAAGATGCATAAAATACGAGGGACGTTCAAATTGAAACTTGAAAAGGGGCATAATGTTTGAACAATCCAAATTTTTTTTCATTCTGTTAACGGGAAACCCCGGTACAATCAATTATCTTTCATCGTGCAAAGTTTCAGCACCATTGGTGAACACACTATTGAACACTACTGATTTCCAAGATCGCTACCCCCATCAAAGTTGGAGGTCAGAGCTGTTGTACGTTTTTTGTTTTCTAAAGGAATAAACTTTCTGAAATTCCCAAACAAATAGCCGAAACATATGGTGAGGATGCCATGTCAAGATCTCAAGTGTATTAATGTTGTATTTGGTTTGGAGAAGGCTGAACAAGTCTAGACGATGAGCCAAAATCTGGTCGCCCCAAAACATCGACCAATGAGAAGAATGCAACTCGTGTTGACGAGCTCATCAAACGTGACAGGAGGATGGAGATACAGGAGATTGTCTTGAAATTCGAAGTTCCAAAGAGTTGAAATTCGAAGTTCCAAAGAGAACGGTTCATGAAATAGTCCATGACTTTAACTTGTTTGGACCCTTGAAGCGCCATCTGGGATGGGGGGCATAGCTTTCGAGACAGAAGATGACCTCGTCGGTGAATTGAGGAATTAGTTTGCACATCTTGACGTTGATTTCTTTCAAGTGAGTATCTATTCGCTGCTGTCGCGCTGGAAAAAATGCATTGGTCTTCATGGAGATTACGTTGAGAAGTAGAGGAAGAAAGACACTTCAATCTATATGAGTTTCAAATCAATCCAATTAAAACTTTTTGAGTTATCACCCTTTTCCAGTTCCTTTTTGGACGTCCCTCGTATGTTACTGATTAAAATAAAGCATCACAGAAGCTTGAATCAATAGTGGGCATAAATTCTATTTTTAACATCGGGCGTCCGACCGGCCATCATGAAAGGATCACTCTCATTATGTTATTTCAGGCCGAAAACAAGATGAAGGATAAAAATTCTGTGCATTAGCCAACAGATTAGACACTCCACTTCTCTGTGAGTAGGTTTTCTTTTGAAAAGATAGCAATTCACAAAAACAACATCAAATTTCATTGGGTATTTTCGATTGGGAACTTTCGTCGGTCATTTTTAACATGATCTGAATGCATTTTTTATTAATTGCGATATTGTGTCTATAGTTAAAAACACCATATTTATTTTAATGTTTCTTTTTTGTCTTTTTATTCGAACTCAAGTCATGTGAAAGAATTTTGAGCTGTATATTTTTCATAATAATACCAGTTAGAATTTTCCAGCTGACTTTAGACCTATTTACCGTGGAACCTGTCATATGCATATTCATCCTCCTCAGCCACCAAACATTTCCTAAGTTCTGCTATGAGCTTTCTGCTCCTCTTTGGCAGGACTGTGGCCATCACATGACCCTTTGTCCATAGCATTGCATAACTTAGACTTTCCACAATATTTAATTGATTTGCTTCAATTGTCACATATGTGTTTTTGTGTTTCTTTGTTTATTTCTGTCTTTTATATGTAAGTTGGTCCCAGCCAAATCTTGGTGGTTTTTACAGATTTTAAAACATGAAGTTTAAAATTAATATTTAGTAAAAATATCAATTTTTTTTTTTTCACCTTAAAATCTCAAATTTCTGAAAACAAATCTCATATCAATTTTGATGGTGATTGCTCCTGAAGTAGGTTTCATATATTTGTTCTGAAAAACCACGTTCTGAGAAAGACATTATAAGTTTTTTTGTAGGAAATCTTATCACGTGTTTAGCACCATGCTATCATTAAAAAAAAAAAAAAAAGCATTTCTGTAGTACATGACATAGATCAAACATTGAGGAAGGAAATGTTGTACTTGCTAAGGCAACACTTTTTTTTTTACAATGAAAACATTGATGTATGTAGAATTATGGCATTAGTATTAGTAGTATAGTTATTTTTATTATTTTATACACCATATTTTAGTGGAAACATCTGCCAGCATTGCCGGTCTAATTTTTTGGTATCACATGTAACTTGAAAGCGAATAATCAAACAGATAAAATTAATTAAAACACGCATTTACAATTTTTTTCCACCTTGTTTTTGTTGTTTTCATGAAAGCATTTTGACATCCCTGAGATATTTAGGGAAGAGAGAGATGTAGAAAGGAGGTATTTGAAGAAAGCAGTCACAATAGAAAAATCAGGAGTGTAGAAGGGAATCACAAAGTATAATGTCGTTGCTGTTCGCTATCCGCATATGGAACAATTTGGTGAAAATCCCGGTTTTCAAGGTATTGCACTACACACAAGCTAATGCATCATCTCTATAAATACGAGTGGCTTACGAAATAACCGATCAGTTATATGTTTATCAGGACTTCCTTTTCATCTATTTTTTTTAAGGGGGGGGGGCGCGTCCTGAAATGTGGATTTTGCCCAAAAAATGAGATTTTGAGCTTTTGTTTTCTCTTGAAAGTATTGCCTTTTCTGCGTGTAAAAATGGTATCAAAAAGTTGCTAAGTCAATTCTAACGTGCTTGACCACTGGTCATTCAACGGTAGACCTAACGTATTGTCAATCAGGATTTGACTCCACCTGGCTGCTAAATGAGGC
>JBCAUA010000013.1:1575855-1588692 GCA_038406235.1 Peronia verruculata | reverse complement strand
AAAGAAAGAAAGAAAAGAAAAAGAAAGAAAGAAAGAAAGAAAGAAAGAAAGAAAGAAAGAAAGAAAGAAAGAAAGAATTGACAGATTATGATGACATGTACAAGACCACAAGTCCCATGAACAAAACAAAATTCAGAAACAAACTCCATTTTTGACTTTTTTCCCCTGCCTTTTTATTTGACTGTGACGAAAGAAAAAAAAAAAGAAAACAATCAAATAAAATTAAGTCAAAAGACGAAAACTAAATCAATGGTGCCGAGCCAGCTCGGAATTAGTGACAGCACAAGAAAGAAAAAAAAGATAGAGAGAAAGAGCGGGCAGGTAAGAATACAAGCAAACAGAACACACCACATGACATATAATTTGTCATCTGTGAAATATTATGTCAAAATTATGTGTCATTTGGGAGAAGTGTCAAGTTTGGCCAAGTTCTGGAGTGCTATTATATTTCGGGGATATAGGTGTGTTCAGCGTGGCAACACATTCTACTGGTGTGTCCAGCACACTTCAGGTGAGTCACGCAGGCTGAAACACATCTGGATTTCATATTGGGCTCTATAATTTCATTATATTAATTATTGGTTACACAGGGTATTCAGCAAAACAACACATTTCCTGGTGTGTCCAGCACACTTCAGATGTGTTGCTGTGCCAAAATGAATCCTTTGCACCAATAAGGCTCTTACGTTACACATCATCTATGGCTGATACAGATGTACCCAGCAAACATGCCACATTTCCAAGTATGTCCAGCACACTTCAAGTGTGTAACATGTACCAGAGTAATACCGATATCAAAACCCAAAGATTCAACGTAACACTAGAACTGATCATTTTTCTGTCTGAAATTCATAAAAAAGAGAAATTTAATAGATTTGAATGCCAGTTTGAAATGTCCAGAATATATCTATAGTAAGTCCTTTTATATATGGCCAGACTTTCTCCTGTGTGTGAGTCTATGGTTGTGCTCAGTGCAAATTGCACATGTGTGTGTATGAGTTAAAAGTGTATACCACATGTAGAGACAAGACAAAATGGCCTCCATCTCAGTGCACAAAGTCAAAAAAGGAAAAACTGAGTTTCCAAAAAAACATCATAAACTACTCTGACTTCCTATCAAAATTCTTATTTGAATGTCATTGAAAACATTCACCTCCTTTCCTTTTCTGAAAACTGTGATCTTCTGACGATGAAATATGGTCAAAATATTTGTAATATAAAAGGAATTATAAAAAAAAAATATTTACTGTATTACTGATGTTATTTCCCTTTCGTTGAGAAAGCGGCTGAATTGTGGTCTATGATGATGAGATTTATTCCTTCATATATTCCGGGAGGACTGACAAATCATGAGCATAAAGAAGAGAACTAAAAAACCCATTTCCGCGTGCAGGTGAAGAAAGCAAATAAAAAAAGGGTGCTCAGGTGAAAGACAGATCTAGCTCGAGGTCAAACAATTTGGTATACTTTAACTACGCCTGATGGGTGTGGCCAGCACACCTGGAGCTCAAGCTGTAACTGGCAGGTTACTTTGTTTTCCCTGTCCCTGCGGGCCAGCGCGGGCTAAAACAAATAGTTAAAATACAGACAATCAGTTTTTTTTCCATTCTATTTTTTTTTTTTCTTCTTCCATAGATTATTTTCTGAATTTAAAAAAAAAAAAAAAATTCTGTTTGATAAGGTTGATTTTACAGTATATTTTCACCTGCTGACACTAACTGGAACCGGTAAGTTAAAGGGCAGGAGTTGAAATGTAAAATCAAAATACTACATGACTTGATCTCTCCTGAATATTGCATGACATCAAAAATATCTTTTGCAGGACGTATAACTTGCTTTACAGAAGTCTGAGGATATCATTTTTTTTTTCACAAGATGCAAAGTAACAGTAAAATATACCGACTTATTTTTATATTTTGTCATTAAAATATAAGACCACGGGCAATATTTATGACTTGATCTAAACCATAGTAGGTGAATTTGACCTGTGTACAGAACAATGTAAGCCTTACTGTAATTAAAATCTATTCTCCATCTCCTAATCCAATGTTTCATCAATTCTGTCATCTCCTACGACCAGCGTAAGATAGATGATCGGCTCAGGAGTAAACAGTTGGCTTAGAGGAATGAAGGTACAACAGAAATGTTGAGCTCTAAAAGAATAAAATTCCCAATGAAACATACACCGAGATAAAGGCCAGGCTGGTGGAGCCATCTCTCACCTGTGACCAGCGCAAACAAGAGACGCACGCCAACCAGCTGAACATCACTTCATTAGTAATCAAAATACCGTGTGCAAATAAAATACTAAACTAGGGTAGCATAAACATGGTCTACATGGGTGTAGAGATAGAGCTATTAGTATATAGATATATCTTTAACTGGTCAGCGTCTAGACATGGGCCTGTCCAGCCCCTGGATGAAGCGGTCAGTACTGAAGTCCAGACACTGTCCCAGGTGGAACCATGACCAGCATGGCAGGCATAGCAAACAACATCGTGAACATGTTAAATGTCTCACAGCCAGTCAAAATGAACCATAAGTCGACTCCCCACCAAATTAAGTTACAGCTATCATACAACACCTTAAACTCACAGACTTTCATGAGGTGAAAAAAAGTTTTGAGCTAGGCTGACCGCTAGCAGAGACATAAGAAATTGAAGAGGTGACCTTTCTACAGCTTTTTAGTATATAAATCTATATATTTATCTCAAAATATCATGATATACTTATAAACTGTCCAAAAAGAGCAGTATTTTCTTATTCAAAGATGAATGTTGTTGAAATTTCTGCGGTACCAGATTATCCAGAACTTGGATACCAAATTATCTTTTTTAAATTCAAGCTCTGATTTTTTTATTTTTTTTTGTTCAAGTCCGGCGACTTAAAGACACATTCTGACTGGCCAGGAGACATATATGAGATTAGGCCACACAAATTTGGGCCCTGCAGCCAAGCAAACAAAAGCTGGCAATCCCAGGCTGAAATAAGCTTCTGTGTGTGGGATAAGATGCCATTGTTTGTGAGCATTATCAACTCACTCCCTATAATAATTGCTTTTTGGCTGCAGAAAAAGCCCTTATTTATCTTTAAGACACAACTAACATCGTGATAGATAAGAACACTTTATGTAAGAATTAACATCAAAGGCACAAAACATTATAACCGCTTATATTCAATTGTGAAGTTTGAACAATAAGACATCACAAGATGAACTGATAAAAGTGAAAACAACAAGCACTGAACTTTAATTTAGCATTGTGAAAAAAATTTAAAATGTGTAACGAATCAATTCTCTACAGTAATGAAACAAAATATCAAAGTTGATTAAATTCAGTTTTGCCTCAACTACAATTTGAACACTATAAATTATGACAATAAAAATCACAACAAGAAAAAGCAGGTGTGTTGCAGCAAAAAGTAAGAAGAGAAAAAAAAAAGAGAACAAAGAAGCATACGGCTTAATCAGTGTCTTTTAAAATTTAAACAAAAAAGAAATCTTGAACACACAATATAGGAAAAAAACAAGAACATTAGTGACATAAAATTGATGCTGCTGCAGTTTTGTCCATTGTCAACATAGAGATGAACAGTACACACAAACAAAGCTTATCAGCCTTGTTTTCAATCAGAGGTATAAGATACAGTCATATTTCATATTATGTTTGTTTCCAGTAAGGCAAATTTTACTGTTATCTTAAAATGTTATGCAATTCATGGGGCAAATAAAGTTGAACATGACATAATATAATCTATAATACAAACTCATACATTTGAAAATATTAATGATAATGGTCATCATATCCAGTGATTATTCAACATTATTTGAGAACAGGGTCATCTTAAGGTAAGATCTCTTGATCTCAAATTACTACAGGCACAGACAAAGCTCTGGACAAAGATCAAAGGTCACTGGAAAGATCACTGTCCGAGAGTTAAAGTAAAATGCAAGAGAAGTTCGAAATGGAAACACCCCCTTCCCCTCTTGCAAGCTGAGGAAAGTAAGCCCCATGCTGCACATCACTAACAGACAAGAATAATTAAATGTTCACTTGTCTACCATCTTACTCACAACCAATTCTGTCTTGACAGAAAATCTGTCAGATGATTAAGAGCCACACAAGTGTCATGTAAAACAAAACGAAATGAAGCCCTATCCAGAGAAAACTTGAAAACAAGCGGTATCATAGCAGAAATAATATCGCTATCTCCAAGGGTCAGAATTCTAGTTAGTCCCGAGTCATCACACGATTACTGCCCTTTCATTCTTCCTGGGCTATTACGGCCATATTTTTTTGCTCACTTGAGAGCTCTTGCCCTATCTGAGAGCAGAATGAGGTGTGCCAATTTTTGTCTGGAGAGTTGGATTTGGGAACCTACACTGCATGCAAAAAAAGCAATGCAAAACTGGGGGGAAAAGACTGTAAGCTATAAAGTCAAGACTGGGAGAAAAAAAAATGTTGAGAAAAACCAACATGTTCTCTGTCCGGCAGAGTCGACACTGGTCCTCTGGGCTGTCCCGCAGCGCTATGACAAGACATGACATGGAGACATCAACCTGACCGTCCCGCAGCCGAGGGTCGATGGGGCCTGCTGTCATTCTAGCTGATCCAGCAGCTCGCGTCATAAGAGTACACATGACAATATGCCATACTGTGCTGTTGGGGAGAGTGTAAAACTAGCGTCTGTGTTTACACCAAAGAGAGCCTACTGGCCGTGTTTCATCATATTAAGAGAACCTGCCAGAAGAAAAGACAAAGCATCACATTATAGCCAACTGATGATGAACATCTGTAAGATATATTACCACAAAATAAAACATATATTTAAACATGAATAGCACTGAAAATTTACTGTGAAATATATGCAACATATTTGGCTCAAGTTAATGTGTATGAATCAGAAAGTTAATGAAATTGATTTGTGAAGCTCTGAAAATCTACATGTAGTTATATTGATGAAATTCAACCACTGAGGTAAAATACTGAAAAAATGCTATACTTTGGAATATGTTTTATGGAGGTTTGTTTTCAATATATGTATATTTATATGATTACTAAAATTACATGGAAAATAACTGTACTTGTGTCTCTGACAGAAAAATTCCTGACAGGTTTAAAATTTTCCCCTTGAACAGTTAGAAACACTTACCCTGTGAAGGCACAAAGGAATTTAAAAAGAAGTCCAGCTTCAAGTCTTCAGGTGTGCCGAGAACATCCCGGTCTTTGAGACTACGACGACATCCTTCCTCTGCCTCTTCCTGGGCAGTAAGGACACTCAAGGCCATGTCCAAGGTCAAGGCAGAGTTGTCATCAACATGATCATCTTCCCCGGCCAGCGAGGAGGCATTGGATTGTGGACTCAGCTCTTCTGGCAGGCGCTGGCTGTTCATCTGTAAGGCAATGCTGCAGTGAGGTTCCATGTAATAGGGCTTGGAGTAGCTTTTCTCCATCTCCTCATCCAGCAAGTCATCGCCAGCAGAGCTGTCCAACAGGGAGTCCCGGGAGTCCATCTGCAAGGGTGACAGGTCCATGCCATCATCTGAGAACAAGCTGAGAAGGTCATCAATGCTTTCCTCAGAGCTGGTGGATCCAGGTGGGCTGACGGTCGTCCTTGGCCTTGGGCTGTCCTTCTGGGCATAGGGGGTGTCCAGCAGCTGGGTCTGGTTACAGGTGGTGGGAATGGGAGGGTGGGTCAGGGGAACAGTGGAAGTTTCTGTGACTGTGGGTATGTAAGTGAGGGGTTGTTGGGGATAGACTGGTGCTGGGGGAGACGGTTGGCTGATAGCTGGGCTGTGGTACTGCAGGCAGTCAGCAGGGCTAGACCGTTCATCCTTCAGTGCTGCAAAGTTGGGGATGTTGCTGGCCTTGATTGGCTCCTCCTCAAGTTCCATCTTGATCTCGGGCTTGATCTGCACTTCTTCCATCTTGATTGATGCCTTTGGCTGGGTTTCTGTCGGCTCCAGGGCATCGAAAAAATGTTCTATTTCAAAGGCATCAAGGATGTGAAGTTCATTCTGCTTCATGGGGTTTGCTGTGGCTTGGACTTGCATTCTTCTCTCTGGCGGTCTTTCAGTAAGAGTTTTCTCCACTTCTGCGTTCTGGGCCACAAGCCTCTGCAAGGCATGAATGATCGACGTCTTCCCTTGTGTGGCTACCTCCTCAGGCTCCAGCACCTCACTCTTGACAGTGGTGTGTGAAGGTTGTGGGGACGAAACTGGTGATGGATCTGGGGTGAGGTAGGACTCGGGAACATTCACGTCTGGGACGATTTGCTCCGAGATCATGGAACTCATCTTGTTCAGCACTGGTGAGACAAGGCCTTGACAGGTCATCACTTGGTGGGATCTCTTGGCAGTCAGCACTCCAACCCGGTAGTTGCTGGGCTGTAACATCTGCACAGACTGGCCCTGACAATCGGCCTGGACTGCGATGGGGGCATGGCTGTAGTGATCCAGCACTGACATACCATGATCCAAGTCAGAATAGGCAGTTCCACCATTGGCTGCATCCAGATCCCAGCTGATCTTGGCCATTTTGCCTGGTTTGCAGGAGGACTGGGGGCCCTGAATCTTGCGCTTCAGCATTGCCTTCAGATGGTCGGACTGGATGAGGGAAGTGGGATTGTACTGGGGATGTCCAGCTGCTGGCTTGTTCACTCGGTGTGTGGGGATGACCGAATTACATAGATTGTGAAATACTGGCTGACGTCCACCCTGTGCCATGTAGCCGGGGACATTTGGCTGATAGCCGGGGACGGGCACAGCATTTGTGCCGCTTTGCTGTATCCAGGGTCTAGGCGAGGGCTCTTGACTATTGGCGGTCACAGACGGCAAGTGGCTCCCCCACAGCTCGTGGGCACGGCTGGGGTACATAGAAAACAAGTGACCTTGAACTTTAATCTGGTAGGCTTCACGTGCACTGAAAGAAAAGAAAATTGAAATTCATAGTTAGTGAAACAGAGTACAGGGACATCCATGACAGAATGATAAAAATGATACCATCTTAAATCTTTCAAAGTGTATTCTAGTTCTGTTTGTTTCATGTTCTACATGTCTGAAACAGTTAATTCTGTTGAACCAGAACCATTGAAATGGTTTCTGCTAAGAACCTGAAATACATTTATTAAAACTCTGAAACTCTCGCACTAAATAGTTTCTGGTTAATAAGACCGAGATGTGATTACTTCCCGCAACAAATTTCAAACAGAATCAGCCTCTCTGTCCACAGATTTGTGATCAACAGTAGCGATAAAATATTAAGAGTCCTCTAAATTTGAGATAGTTTACAAACAGCAGCATATTCAGATATGTGCTCAAAGGTGTGATGGTTGGCTACTCACTCAATAACTTGGTTGATGCAAACAATAAGTGGCTCATCATTCTGAGAGATGGTTGCCTGGCGCACATGCATGACCATGTTAACCCAGAAGCTGCTGCCATCTGATCTGAGCATGCGCACTGTCAACATACAGCCCATCTCATGGTTGGAGCGAATCACTGCAAATTTAACAAGCAAAGTTATGTTACATTCGAATTCCAGTTATATTACGTTCAAATTCTAGCGCACAAATTAGAAGTCTAAAACAAACATCATAAGGATGAGCAAAGCTACCCAAAGACTATAGCTAGACAAAAATAATATTGAGAAAAGTATCAATGGCATCACTGATTTCAGCACCAATTTTGTTACAGCAAATTTTAGTTCACAGCTAAGATAGTGTAAGATCCCCATCTCTTCCATCCCTGAGACTAGCATCTACCACAGAAGAACTACGTCTAAATTTGTGCAGTCATTATATAGTAATGAAAGGTGAGATATTTGGTGCTGTCAGTGTGAAGTGGTTGTTGTCACATTTGACTAGATTCAAAGCTGTATCAGGTTACTGATACTTACATTGAAAGTGTTTTTCTTTTGCCTCGTGGATGTCTTCAGGATGCAGGATGGAATACCACGATTTTTTCTGCAGATCATCTGTACTGCAGCCCAGGTGGTATTCAGCTCTGTAAACACACCAACAGATAACAAACATCATTCTACTGTAGGACAGAATCTCGAAGACTTCTAAATCTAAACATTATTATAATATCTGACAAAGCATTTACAATGGAGCATCCATTCACAACTAATATCCATCTATTGAGTTTTGTGCTATATAATTGTCTTTCTTCCCCTAAGTACAGATACCAGTTCTTGACATAGTTGAAAACTATCAAGCACAGTGTACAGCTTATTCAGCCCCGTCGTTGTCCCACAGACCTGAACTATTTTAATAAAACAAATCCCTTTGAACACTCACGTTTTGGTGACCTCCAGAAAGGTCATGTCCAGCTGGTGGACAGTCTTGAAGACCATGGTATTGTTCTGGACCAGATTCTCCTTCAGGTCAGGGGTGATGAGGGGGGAGCAGGTAGCCATGAAAACATACTGGCTGTCTCCAGTACAACCGCTCTCACCGGTGTTCACCTGCACAAAGTGGCCTCGTACATGCATCACCTGGAAAGACAGGGAGAAAAAAAAAAAGAAGAGATATTAAATATAATTTGATAGCAAAACAGACATCTCGTTAGCGATCCCAAATTTCAAATTTTCACACTGATGAGCACACTATTAGTTTGTCACACCTGATCAAGCATAGTGCTATAAACATCCTGTTTTCCAAGAAGTGAGGAGAGGATAAGGTGAAAGGGGTTAAACTTCCTCAAAAAAGATGCTATTGCACCGTTGAATAAAAGCCAAAAAAATCACACAAGATGCACTTACAAAACAAGCCTATCAAAGTTTTCTCTGTATGTATCTGTTGTTGGTATTGCTGAAATGCCAAAGAGAGAAAGAAAAAGAAAGGAAAAGAAAGCAGCGACAAAGGCTGCAGCCAATGTAGACAAGCAGTTAGATAAAAACCAAATTGAACACAAGACAGAGACAAGAAAAAACCCCAAAAACACAAAGAAAGCCTATAGATTGGGATCACGAGGGCAAAAAATAACCCAAGACTCAAAGTGGTTTTTTGGCACAAATGTACAACAAATCCCTCTCTTTTCAGGTCTTAACTTCTGATCCATGCCCATAGGCAAAAGGTAAAATGTCAGGTAAAAATAGCCCAGATGATAGCTCCTTCAGGGCAAGGGCAAATAATCATTACATCAACGGACAAGCCCAAAATAGGTAACTGTTACCTGTGGCTGACCAGAGTGGAAAGAGTTTGCCATGACCACTAAAGTAATCACTGGTCATTTGGCCTGTGGCTAGACTTGACCACATGTAGAGGACATATTGTCTGGCCAAAAAAAAAAAAATTGGTCACTTCTCTACAAGATAGTTTCCTCTTTCTTTATTTTTTTTTTTTTTCTCTGTGATCAATTTCCTTGGTTTTTCAAATCTTTCACTCAAAATAAATGATCAAAATTTTAGGTTCTTTTTATTCCTAACATGCTTTACACAGTAAATCCAATGGACCAGTCAGACAGTTTTGCTAGTTTGAAAAATACAGGCAAACCAACACAGTATGTCGATGGGATAATCTGACATGGAACACGACTACCACATTGCAATCAAGCTGTCTGTCTTTCATCGAGCGTCAATGATACATTATGGAATCCTACACAAAACAATGGCAAGGCCACATTATATTATACCAAAACAATAAAGTAACATAACTTTGTGTAATGTACACGTATTATTATTGTGCCAGATCTAGAAACTAACTGATTAGTTTGAAATAGACCGCAACCACTTCACAACACTGAGACCAGCTAAGAACTTGTGAATGTCCTAATTCTGTGTATATGCCAAAAAAGGGATATGACTGGGTGAAACTATGGACTAAGCAAATGAAATCCTTGAGATGGCAAATCTCTGCTGTGACAACAACAACCTAGCCAGATGTAAGGATTATTTCACTAGTCACAACAATTAAACAATGACTTCGCGATGTACTGTAAGGGATCAATATCAAAGGCCTAGACTGTTAACACTTTAGACTTGTGAATCACAGATCGGATTATTGGTGACACCCCAGCCTACATGTCTCTCCCACATGATGTTGATTCACAATGTCTTAATAATGCACAAGAATTACACACAAACATTCAGCACTGTGAAATACAATTAGTTGATTAACCAACTGAAGGGAAGAGAAAAAAAATAGACATGTGTCTCCAATGATTGTATGTTTGTATATTTTATCAACACACAAGATAAGATACAGTAAAATCAGACAGATATGAAATCTGATGTGAAATTTTGAAAGTAACAAAATCCACAAACTTGTAATGAGGGTATTGTTTCATCAGTTTCACTATGTCACTGTCATATGCTAATGCAAATCACAAAAACTTGTAATGAGGGTACTATTGCATCAGTTTCACTATGTGAATGTCATTTGCTAATTATATACAAGAGAAAGAGCAGGCAGCTGAGAACTGGGAGAAACATAAACTGTAGACAAAGAGAAAAGATGGTACCACCAGTACATGCTGTATGGCAGGATGAACAAAACTTGGAACCCTGGTAAGACCAACTGCTGATAGACTATGTGAAGTCACAATGACAGACAAATCAGAGGGAGCAGTAATAAGATGAAGTGATAACCCATGTAACTTCCATATCACCACAGCAAATCTCTTCTTGAAGAAAAAAAGATGAAGTGAAAAGACTGGATCACTTACTTTGACATCGCCAAATCCAGACTGGCGTTTGAGGGTCCTGGACATGTTCATGCGACAGAAGAAGGAGAGGTCGGGGAAATCATCCTTGTGGTTGTTGCTGGAGTTGGCGGGACCGCCCTGGAGAAGCTGGGCCTGGACAGTGCCGTGGTCGCGTTTGTCAACAATATCGTACAGACTGTCACCTTGGGTCTTCATATCCACCTGGGAACGAAAAAAAAAAAAAAAAGATTGGAAATGAAAAGTGTGAAAAGCAGATACTACCAACTGTAAAAATTATGGAAAAGTTCAGTGATAATGTTGGCAACTAAATGTTCAAAGATATAAGATGTTTGTGAACATTGCTCAGCACTTTGAACAAATTCATCATAAAATTAACTCATACCAAATGGAATAGGCTCATTCCACAAAAAGCAGGTTAATAAATTATTTGTTTCGGTTTGCTAAGAGGCTATTGATAAAGCATGTATTTTTGATAACAACAGTTTAAGCTTACCATGGAGTGGCCCAAGAAATCGGTCACATTCTCAGAAATGTACAACAGTTTTCCCTCTCGTGTGGTCACCAGGATGAAGCCGGTCAAAGCCTGGAAAGAGAGAAAAATGAGAAAAAGATAATTATTGAAGTCATTGGCATAATAATAATTTGACTTTTGCCTTCAATCTTGCCCTACAATCTAAAAGTAAAAGACTTTTCTGTGCATTTCTGCCCACAAGATCTGTCAATCAATGGATGAAGAAACAAGCCAAAATGGGTTGTGGTTTGACATGGAGCCACACCAACTAGAGGTCATTTTTTTTTTTCTTTTTGAAGTGGACAATGTCAAGAGGTGAGATGGGGAATAGGGGAAGGGAGGGAAGAAGAGCCAGGCACTGCAGTGAAGAAAGAAAGGTGACATTGGTTTAAGAGGTTAACAACAGCCCGCACTTTGACTGAGGTTTTTAAATAAGGAATCGTTTTTATGATCTTCAAAATGGATTTACAGTTTGCTTGTTATCTTTCCACTTGAGCTGCTCCAAAGTTCAAGTGAAAATATATGGAGGGTGTAATAAAATAACAATAAATGCTCATTTCACTCTTGACATCCTGGCAACTACATTCAAAATGATACCTTGCCTATTCCCCAACTGAACTCTGATTTGTACCTCTAAATGTCACCCTTTTGGATTTCAGGAGTTTAAGGAAGCTTTCGCTATGTGCTTGACCTTTATTCATAAATAACTGAGATATGTTCAAAATCTGGGTTTAGTTCCTGAGAGGGTTGCTGCAAGATAGATTTAAATGCAGTCTCTGGTGGGTTGTTTTGTCAGTCGAGTACACATTGGCACAAAATACCACTAGACTTGCAGATAAGACAGGCAGATCCTTTTCCAGTGGTCAGATCATGAATTTCACATGAGCAAACTGAATATTCAATCCGCCTTCAAATTAATGTCCCAGTATTTCCATTTTCTCTCAGCCAGCATTGAGGTTCACATCCGATTTATTGCAGTTTCCCTTCATTCACTTCCTCTGTACCCCTTCACCCACCCCTCCTGTCTCTCTCTTTCTCTCTCTCTCTCCAATTCCTCAATTTCCATATCCTCCCACTGATTTCATATTCGAATATCTCCGATTCTGTCTCTCCCCTCCCACCATTTCCCCTCCCTGAAATCTCCTCTTCCTTTCCCCTATTCCCTATGTCCTTTTTAGGGACCCTAATTTTATTCGGAGCCCTGTCAGCGAGGGGTCATATTTTATGGTGCGTGGGTTCGCTGTCTCATTTAGTGCCCACTGAGCAGCACTTGACTACGCTCGCCCTACTACCTGGTACAGGTATGATGTCTAGGTGAAAAAAAGAAAACAAAAACTGGCCGCATCAAGACAAAGGCAAAGCATTTATAACCTGGACTTTTCATATTTGCACGAAAAACAATGAACAACGAGATCCAACCAGCGGGAGGGGAGAAATAAAATAGAGAACAGTGTATGAAGAAAGAAAGAAGAGAAGTATGTGTGTTGGTGAATGATGTAGAAACAGGGAAAGAGAGAGAGAGAGAAAGAAAGAGAGAGAGAGAGAAAGAAAGAGAGAGAGAGAGAAAGAGAGAGAGAGAGAGAGAGTGGAAGTGAGACAGGGAAAAGGACACAGACATTCAGACATAGAGACAGTCAGGCAGGCACACTGAAAGAAAAAA
>JBCAUA010000013.1:1543776-1559482 GCA_038406235.1 Peronia verruculata | reverse complement strand
TTGTAATTTGTGACAGTTTCATAGTCATTATAATTTATTATTTCAGCCCCATTTTGAACTTGCTCATCATGATGAACAATGACCAGTTATCACGGGTGATATTGATTAGTGCCGTAACTGATATTTTTCAGATTTTCGTTTTATTTGATAATATTAATGGCCATATTTTTCCGCATTTTTCTACCTGGGTTCCACCCTGCTAAGTTATTAATTAGAGAAGTAATTAAGATTTTTGTAAAAGTCATATGTGCACTTGCTCACAGATGGTTTTTGATTAGTCATAAGGGCATTTACAGTCAATCATTGTCATAATATCGGTTTTGATTACTCATGTAACGGCACATACAGCTGTAATCAATGGCAGTGATTTGCTCCACTTATGTTAGCCATTGAACACGTCATAAGGGCCACTTACAGCAGTATTCAATGGCAAGGTCGCTCATACTGATACATCCTCTTCACTTGCAATACAGCACTTACCGCACATGGCACCTTTTTTGTGCCAAGGTCAAACTTTATAAGAAATCTTTAGAAGTCTTATTAAATGCCTATTATCGCCAGACTAATTAGACATGTGGGTTTTCATTTGGATGGAGATCAACTTTAAATAATCAGTGAATATTATTCCAGCAGTACAAAGCAATCCAAGTAATAATTTATTAAAATTTCTCAATTAATGATTGTTAATTCGCTGCACAGTTCAAGATGATGTTTGACGTAAAAGTTGAGATACACTCGTGTTTCACTGTCAACACAGATATAGATATTACGTGCTCAAGTCGACAATCACAGAGGACAGAGCTATGTGCATGCTACACTTCATCACAATTCCATCCTGACAGCCCCAAGGAATATGTGTATTTATTATTATTATTGTTGTTGTTATTTTGTTTACACTTAGTGCCTTGGGGCATAGATTAGGAAATTGCAACCAAGTTTGTGGATGATGACAGAAATCACTACAGGAACCAATGGTTCAATTTTGAGCATATAATGCCCACCAGAGTGTTTATGTCAGTGCATGTGAAAGGAAAGGGGGGGTGGGATACAAGGAAATGGGGGAAATTGTGTCTTTATATTTATGTGTACAGGTAGCGAGCATTTGTGGACAGGGTATGCTGAGAACCGAAGAACCGACAAAACTGTAAAATTCACTGCAATAAGACGAAATCTAAGATTTCAGATCAGCTAGTCAAGCCAGTTTACATCGATTTTTTCCTAGATCCGGATACCCAGAGCATCAATGGATGCTCGGTACTGTAGCGAGTGACAACATGAAGGAAACATGTCCCGTAAGTTCACAGAAAAAATTGATTGAATTTTAACCATGGAAACATATTATATGGCACTTCTTGCATTCGTCAAACATACTATCTACTTGTAAACTAGAAGAAAAAAATTGTGGACTGATGGGATACAGATGGAGCATTTTTAACAAGATCTTTGGCATCTCATACAAGGATCTCGTTACTAATTTGACAGTCCAGACCAGATGTAGGCAAGCCATGGAAAATATGAGGGCCACAGTGAACAGTGAAAATGGGATGCTTTGGCCTCCTAGTCAGATCAACAGGGTTTGTAAAGCCTGTTTCACATGGAACAGTGGAAGGTGATTGAAGGGGAGGAATACAGACAAAATGACAGGTTGAACAATATCAGTGACAACTTGTCTAGGAACGTCCAAGAGCGGGAAGAGTGCAAGAAGATGGTTGCAAAGTCTCTTGACTCCCTAGGGCCTAGCGGTCGTCAACATTCCGGGATAGGGTACAAAAGAACACAAAGGCAACTTGGTGATTCATGATATGGATCTGCGGAGGAGAAACCCTTTATTTCCTTTAAAAGCGCCTTGGACAAAATAGACAAATACTCTATTTTAACCATGGGGTCGTGTACCCTAGTTCAGATGCATTGGAACAATCATCTCCCACGATACATCCAAGCCAGAAATCATGGCCAGAATTTGCTGAAACTTCTGGGCCTTTGGCAAACTAAAGTCAGTCTGTTAAGACAAGAATATCTAATATATATTAATATGCTCTATCTTCTTGTTTGCATGTGGAACATCAACATTGACTGCTAAATTAGAGAAGACGATTCAGTCCCTTTGGGCATCACAGAAAATGCTAACACAAAAACTGTCTGCAAACACTATAGAACATCACACAGGATCCAATGACGAACTCCTGAAAAAAAAAAAAAAAACTTCAGCGCAACGACCAACTTCAAGATCCAATCGTCCAGCCAAAGCAATATTCCTGGGCACAGTAAAACTAAAAGAACGAAAAGAAGAGGACACGAAGTAAGCTGATATCAGAGAAGGCTTAACCCATCCCCAAATTAGAGATCAGCAGATGATGGAAGGCATTGTCAAGATGAGCTCTTGATTTGTTCTAAGACTATGAACAAAGCGCAGAGAGATGGAAAACTTCCACAAATACCACAACCACAGAAACAAAAGTCTAAGATCAACACCTGACAAATACATTACACTGGATGAGCAGAAACTGAAGCACCTATGTCTCACTCATAAGAAGTTCAAGTATGGCAAACTGGATGACAAAGCTACACTGACTGGTTGATTACTCATTCGCCTAGAGGGATTGTATGATTGGTCAAAGACTTCATGACTTTATACCTTTCGGGAGATCAGACTGAGCTCACATTAATGTACAGCAGATGTTCACCTCAATCCAGAGATGTGGCCAAAGATGCCTTTTTGGAAAATATTGACATTTTGTTTCTGTGTCAAGAATTCTGCTGATTTTCAACCAGAGAGCATAAAACTTCAAATGGAATAGCCATGGGAAAGATGGAAACAAGAAACATATGGTTCACCGATAGTAAAAAGCCATTGCCTCAAGCATGGACACAGCAAAAGAAAGTAGGACCCTCGCACGGAAGCTGATGTTTAGAAAACAAAGGTTCCCTCTCAGCCACAAAAGAACTTATTTATCAAATTAGGGTGCTTTTCCAGTACCCTCTATCCTGGATCCACTTATCACCTGGTCGGTACCTCTACAGTCAATGAAGTCCCTGACAGCGGGTGAGAGACCTTGACTGTGAGTGATCCATTTCCAATGTCTTATTTTAACATGCATAGGAGCAGCATACTTCCATCACGGATGTAAACTGGTTTCTCGAACTTGAACCACATATCCAAAATGAAGTAGACAAAATCGATTCTTGTATCTAGCAAACCTGTAAACACGTTGAAATTTACACCACCTCCCATTGGCCACATATAATCCAGCCTCTAGACAAGAACTTTCTAAAGAGAACAGGGCTCAAGTGTGACGTACTGACTGTAATCAATTTTTTTGTTGGAAAATTATGTGACAGTTGGTTCTAACTGAACTCAGAGCAAAGACGTGGAAATCGGCCTAAAGTATAGATGCAAAACAAATACGCCTAAGACCAAGGCGTGACGATAACATTATACCAGATGAGCAGAAATTGAGGGATCTACAAGAGCTTTGCAGCAAAACCCCTGATGATATTTAACATGTACATCTCGCATTTATTAAATCCTGAAATGAAACAATGTATGCGTATCTCTAAAAACAATGAAACAACTGAGAAAAAAAAAAAAAATCAAAGGCTACAAAAAAAAGAAGAAAAAGTTCTTGAAGAGTTAATCTTTTCGCAGTTCGTTTTGCTTTGTAAGCGTTGTAAAAATTCAAATTTTTATTGTTTCTATGGAGTCCAGTATTATATGGCAAAATGACTTTTACTGCTCCGCTAACATAGTGGGACTGGACTCTTTCTCGCATTTTGGAACGTTTCAATGACCATTTTTACATTACATTAATGCAGCCTTAGGATATAGTGTCAGTGTATAACAGTTGGATGAAGGCTTTATATGCGTTGACTTAACCTTTGGTAAGTGCTTTTGATTTGATGTAGCAACTCAGCAAACCCATGTTTATATAAAAAATTTTTTTTTAATGTCTCACTCCTGCAGAATGGAGATGAAGTATAAAAACTCAAAATACAGCACAAAAAATAGGAAAGTTCGAAGCTTATTTGATTTTCTTCATGATGATTTGCTTTTAATCTTGGCAGAAGTCTGTAACAGTATTGTATTTTCGACGCAGTTTGCTGGGAGTATTGCATTCACAAAATCAAATGCCAACTGACAAGAACCGTATGTGCTGAAGATTCCATATCAGCATAACTCAACATTCACCAAATTTAGTTTACTACTGCTGTAAGTGTCACTTACGGTTATAGTCAACGACATATTTCCCGCTATGTGAGACAGTAAGTGCCCTTACGGCTGTAATCAAAATACACTTTCACAAGTTGTAAATGCCGTAAGTCTTCTGCAGCAGAAACCAGCAAAGATACAAAGCATGCATTGTATACGCATTAACGTGGAGCTGAAAATAATGTTCACACAAAGTTTGAAAGTGATAGGAACAAAATTATGGAAATGGGGAAGTTTTTTGGCTTTCCTGTAAAATTTGTAAAATGTCGGTTACGGAAGTAATCAATACCACCCGCGTTATGTACTTTGGTTTTACATGTAGCAACAATCTAATTTATCCTCAAATTGTATTCTTCAGCTTCCTGCCAGCCTGAGGAACAAATCTCTGTGCTTGAACCTGACAGTACAAGGGAAGATTGCATTGCTCAGCTTCTTCCTGAAGGGATGACAGTGGAAGAGTATGCTTCCTGTGACAATGACATTGAGACAAGACTGCAATCAAAGACCGATCAACAGGAGGAGGCAACTGAGGAGAAGGAGGATGGAAAGGAGTTTGACAATTTTGCCAGTGCCATCATTAATCACAAAACTGCCTCAGTTTATGTGCAAGAACTTTTAAAATTTGGACTTGGTTAATTGAGGACTCACTGTTGAATAGAAACTATGAAACAGGCCAGCATCACTAATTTCATTAAAAGAAAATAAATCTGTTATTACAAAGTACATGTACAGTGGAACCCGCGAGAAGTCAACTCATTTAAAGTCAACTCTCGGTTAAAGTCAAACCTGCTCCACTGGTCCCGTTTTTTTCCTCTATATTCTCATTAGTCTTGCCTCTGATAATGTCAACACCTGCAGAGGTTGAACTCACTTAAAGTCAACTCCAAATGGCCCACGCTGGCCGACTGACAGCCAAAAGCTGTGAAGACAAAGAGAGAAAAAAAAAGTCAGACAGAGAGACAGAGACGCTTTGTTATGACACACCAGAGCCTGAGGGCCTCTCGCTGTATTGAGAAGGTGCTCGGCTGTCTTTATCTGTCTTGCGTTGGCGGGGATTACATAAACACACCCACACTTGCACTTCTGGCCCATGGAAGCAAGGAAAGTCAAACACCTACTCCCAGTCGTGTCTCTTCACCCTACTTAGTTTAGTTTGTTGACACTCACCCCAGAGAGTGTAGGCAGCCACTACACCTGATTTTTTCAGTCACGTCTTTAGATCATGTAATACAGTGGTCTCTGCCTAAGAGCCCGGTCCGTCTAAGAACCCGCCATTGGTGCGAAAGGGAATTTTTTCATTACAATTTACCTGCCTAAGAGCCCACCCCGACAAAGAAAATCCGCCTAAGAGCTCGGTGTCAGTACAGGATAGTCGTGCACAGGTGACAAAATTTCCTGTCAGATTGTCCACTTGCAGGGAAACGCACAGTGCCTGGCACACAGTACAAATGTAATAATCAATGAATATGCAAATGGCACAGGGTGAAGGGTGGAGAAGTCCCCTGAGGCAAAGGCGGGTATGCAACACCTTTATTGTATGATTAACATACACATGGACATGACTGTAAGCCATTCATTGTTTGCCAATACATGAGGCAGTGTCTGTGATTGGTTTTGTACCGATATCGAGATGCTCTCACAGCTCGCTGATTGGTCAGTTTTTATAAAAGGGACCTCAGATAATCTTGTTAATTTGAACAAAAAGCTGTTGTACACAATGAAATTGACTCTTTCCTGAGCAATCAGCCATAGGGAAAGATCATTGTTCTTTTTTAAATTTCTCTCTACACAAATTCCTTCTCGTTCAACCGCTATGCCGTCACGAGGAAATTCGCTCGATGTGGGGAAAAAACTGGATATCCTTGATGAAATCGTCGCTAACGAAAAATAGGGAGCTGTAAATTTTACCACGATTGGCAAGAAATTTAATGTGAACCGGACAACTGTTGCACGAGTGTCCAAAACTAGAGAAAGTTTAAGGGAGCAGGCCAATTCAAGAACTCTGACTTTAAAGCGAAAGAGACCTTTCAAGGAGCAAGAAGTAGACGAAGCCCTTCACCTGTGGGTGAAACAAAAACTGCACCAGGATGCTCGCCTCAACCTGAGCTGTTTGAAAACCAAAGCAAGTCAGCTTTCTGAGGAGATGGGCCATGAGTTTACACCGACAGACAGCTGGCTCAACAGATTCAAAGAAAGACACAGACTAAAATTCAAAAGAGAGCACGGAGAAATGCAGTCGACAGACATTGAGTCAGCTGAACAGTTCAGAAGGCATACTCTGCCACGACTTTTGGAAACATATAGCCCAGACTGTATTTATAATGCAGACGAAACGGGGCTGTATTTCAAAGGACTGCCCGATCGAGGCTATGCTCCCACTGATGAAAAACTGGCAGGTGGGAAAAAGGCAAAAGAGCGGGTTACTGTTCTCATCTGCGCCAACATGACAGGGACAGACAAGAGGAAACTACTGGTTATTGGCAAATCCAAGAAACCTCGATGTTTCCCACGGGACCTCACAACTCTTCCTGTCGACTACAAAAGCTCTAAAAATGCATGGATGACAGGTGCTATTTTTCAAGAAATTTTGGATTCGTGGAATAGGAGCCTCAGGTGTCAATGCAAGAAGATTCTCCTGCTCCTAGACAACTGCAGACCTCAAGTTTACCAACATTGAAATTGTTTTTCTCCCCCCCAACACCACATCTGCTATTCAACCAATGGATATGGGCGTCATCAAAAACTTCAAGGTCCATTACAGGACCAAAATCAACAGCAGAGTTATTGCTGAGCTGGATGCCGATGAAACAGTGAAAGCCGCGGAAGCTATGAAAAAAATAAGCCTGCTAGATTCAATCTACTTAATGAGTGATGCTTGGGCTGCAGTCAAGGAGCAAACAATATTCAACTGCTATGCCAAGGGCGGCTTCAAAGCACCGGAGATCAGTAGCACTAGCAGTGAACAAGAAGAAGAAATTGCAATTCCCGACAACTTGACCCCGCAGCAATTTGAAGAAATTGTGTCACAGGATGAGGACCTTGAGGTTTGTGGCACACTCACAGAGGAGGAAATTGTTGCCACCGTAAAGAGACAGCGGACAGAGGACAGTGGGGACGAAGAGGAAGAGGAAATTACACATATGGAGGAAGAACCCACAAACCAGGAGCTGTTGTGGTCTCTGAACAAAATTCGCACCTACATGCAATTAAATGGAAAGGCAAACCTCCAGTCCCACGTCAAAGCAATTGAGAAAGAAATTCACAGAACACTTCATCACAACAAGAAACAAAAAACCATCGACCAGTATTTCCTCCCGAAAGAATAAATAACCCCACAAAAGACAAAATCACCCCTTCCCCTCACATACATACACACACACAAATGAAATTGGTCAAGGAGGGATAGTACCTTTTGGTGGGGGGCATAGCCTGAAGCCACTGGTTCCCACTTGTTCCATAATTAAAAAAAAAAATTTAAAAAAAAAAAAAATGCTCATTACTATATGCATCACACACAAACACACACAAAAGAAATGTGACCCAGTTAGCACAGAGGTCATCTACCGGTCACGTTGAATGGTCAGGCAATCAAGGGACATAAATCATGAAAAAAATGGTCAGACGAGTTATATCCCTTGCAATTCGCCTAAGAACCCGTCCGCCTAAGAACCTGCTTTTTTTGTCTCCCGAAGACCGGGTTCTTAGGCGGAGACCACTGTAATGTATATTTTGTCTTTGATGCCTGTCACCTGATAAAGAATGTCCGGAACTGCCTGGGAGATTTGAAACTCTGTTTCATCAGGAGAAAGAAAATTAAGTGAGAGTATATTGTGAACTTGACACGGTGCAAAGAGAGGACAATCTGGTTCTTGCTAATAAAGTATGGGGGAAGTATATCAGATATGAAAAAAATAAAATGAATGTGAAATTCGCCGTCCAAACGATTTCTACATCAGTTGCCAATGCCACTGATTTTTTAAGAGATCTGTCCTTGCCAGCAGTAAGTAATGGAACTACAAACCTTATCTTCAGATATTTGATTAAATATTTGATTATTGCAGTTCGTTAAGTCCTTATGGCAAGGAACAAAAAGTCTAATGACGGCAAGAAACATTAGCATCAGAGAAAACGAAATGAAGGATGCAGTCTCATATATAACATGTTTAAAAGAAGCTACTGGCAAGCTTCATGGGAAAGGCAAGACGGGTTTTATTGGTTTCATTTGCGCCGTTCTCTCCACCTTAGCCCTCAGTAAAAGATTTCTCACACACTTCAAATTTTTCACGATATACAGAAAATCACAGAACCATCTGGAAACGTTTGTTTTTTTTTTTTTTTTAAGCAGGATTCACAGAAAGAATGGCTGGAACAACAACCCAACACCGGCACAGTTTAAGTGGTCCCTTACAAACAATTCATTGCCAAATTACAATTATACGTAGCTTATTGTCATGAGTCAGACCCACCCTGAAAATGCTCCAACAGAATATCTTCACAAAGCAATAAATGTGGACTAGTTGCAACATGTCTATGACGATATGCTATTTTCTTCTTTGGATAGGATGGACTCAAGCACAGACACCCGACAGGCAGCTCATTTCAATACATGTACATATTGCAAAAACCCATCTATTGCTGACTTGCTATCAGACCGTTTAGACTGCACTCATGAGGAGACTGACTCGATCCAGACATTCAACCAGCTGTCCCTACACCAAATCAGCGTATCCCAGACTTCATATTGACAGAGAGGAGGACAAGAAGGAGACTAGATGTGCTAATTCAACCTCAATCCATTCAAAAGCAAAGACCAGTGACTGACCACAATTGGAGAGAACGGTCAGATGAAAGAAAGAAATGTGAGATCATTAAGTATGGTGGTTAATAAATTGTTTGTTTGCGTTGGGGTTTAATGGCATGTCAGCATCATCACAGCTATATTGTGCCAAACATGGTCAGATACATATATACATGTATGTCATTGACACCAGATCTGTGTAGATCTAGATCAGTCCATCACACCAGACATACCTACACATTAGACCTGTGTTCCATGATTAGAAAAGGTGTTGAAATAAGGACAGCATTTTGAATCCCCCCCAATTACATAATATTCCTGAACTTGTAGAAAGTGAAATGAAGACAGCATTTATCTCTTTGTGCCATAAAAATTTTGAAATGAGAACAGTGTTGTGAATTTGTTTTAAGAATTCAACTGCTGGGAAACTACTGGGTGACCGAAAAAGATCCTGAGCACAATTATTCAATTACATGTATTTCTAACACTTCACATGCCTTAACCACTGTCTGGTACCAGATTCAGCAATGTAAGTATTCATAGTGTTAATGATAAGTGTTAGTGGTAAATCTATTCATTTTGTTCATTTTGAGGTTTACAAGAATTTGGAACTTATTTTATTTACTGAAAGGCAAGCCTCAGAATGAGAGAAAGACAAGGAGTGCTATAAAGTTGTGAAATCCCCCCCCCCCCCCTCAAAGCTATGAACTCCTTAAAATCACAGAGTAAGATAGAAGCTAATATACTGAACACTACGAAAGTCCCAGCCTCAAAAAATAAACAAAAAACCTTGTCTAGATTATAATAATACAAAATCTGAAAGTTGCCACAGAAAATTTGTAGTTATTGGAGAGAAACAACAGGGAAGCTAAAGAAAAAAAAAAATGCTGTGGAAAACAGCACAACAGGTAGACCATAATGTTAGATGAGATGAACATAACAAAACTTTGAACATGTAACTTTGCAACTGCTTTAAAATACTTGTTGGATTGAGTGCACAATTTCTTTAGTTTTGGTTATATAAACCTAACTGGGTATGTTTGACTGTGTTCTTGGTGATAGAAGTAATAAAGCTATTCCCTGAGAATAAATTATTCATCTTGCATTATTGCTAGACTGTAAAATAAATTAACGCTGCCCTGGAAATATAGATAATATGTAGATGACTTCTGGTACAAACAACACAACACATTCAGAGCTTCACACTTAGTAGACAAGATACATGGCAAGAGCTGGGTGCATTTTACTCTGCAATATATCAAATATCACAGATCTCCGTCCAGTTGTAGCATACAAAGCATCATGACAGTCTCATTTCATAGCCACAATGGGTGATGACAGTCACCATTCACAACACATGTCACCCCCAGATCTTCACCCAGTTGTAGAATGTATGGAATGGTTGTCTCTACTCTATGGGCCCAATCTGAATATCCACATGGAATATGAAGCTGGAACTTCAAACAAAAATGGCATTAAATACCTCAGTGTGTGCCCTGCAAACAAAAAAGCTGAGTGTCTGCCATCTATGATGACTCAATGCAAATGCAGAGATCACTACACTACGTGAGCATTGGGAGATTCAGAATAGTCCATTTGTAACCATGCCTGGTGACTCCCCATTCACGATACATGTCACGACCAGACCTTCATCTGGCTATAGAATGTACGGAATGGGTAAGCCTGAATCACTAGGGTTGATGAATCCCCACGATCCATTCATGATTATTTTTTTCCTAGGGTTGATGAATCCCCACGATCCATTCATGATCCATGGCATATCCAAATCATTTTTTTTCAAATTCTCAAGTTATAGCTACAACTGGCGACAACTGAGAACTCCTCACGCATGATACACGTCACCCCCAAATCTTCACCCAGGTGTAACATGCACAGAACGAAAAGTCTCAATTCACAGCCACAGCTAAAAGACTGTCCATTTGCAATACATGTCATGTCCAAATCTTCACCTGGCTGTGGCATGTACCAAACAATACAGTGTAATGTCTGACCACAATGGGCCCACATCTCATAATACAAATCACGCATAGCTCTAATTATGTGTATAAAATGTGCACAGTGATAGTCCCTGGTCAACTGATATCTTATCATCCCAATTCCATCTGACATCTAGATCTTCATCCAGATATAGGTGAGGAATTGTTTTTCTAAAAACTGAGAAAAACTAGGATAAGCTCGATTAATAGGAGATGGTGGTGCTAATTCTTTTTAAAAAAAAGTTTTTGAGTCAAAGCCATACAAGGATCTGGAAATTCAGAAAATCAAATGCGTTAGGCATGTACAGAAGTGAATGGGAATGAAGCTACGAAAATTGAAAAGTTCCTGGGGAAGCAGAAACTTGACTGATGGAAAAAAAGATAGGTGGCAAAAGAAGATTAACTGACACACAGATCAACAGTACCCAACAGTACTATGGTAATGCTGTAAGAGACAACAGGCATGATCTAAAAGGAATGCATGAAGCAGTGTGGGCTGTATAGTTTTATGAGCTGTCACCTGATGAACACCATCAGCATGGCTTGTGTAAGACAAAATGGTGTCCATATTTGAAAGCAGAAGCTGAAGGGAAAGCAAAGGATTAATTCAGACTATCATGGATGTCATAAAGCCCATTTTTTTGGGTATACCCAGAATGCACACATGTCATTCAATAGTATGATCTGGAACTACTGCCCAAAACACAAATACCATTGTTTAGGCACTGTAAATACAGCAGTAGGACTAGTTACGTTAGTTTTTAATAATAGCACAGCTGCATTAAAAAGAGCCATTATCAACATAGGCATGACCTGTGGGAAATATTCTAAGCATTTTTTTCTGAGTAGCGGATTCAGAGCGACTAAAGAATGCTCAAAAGAGGGCCACAAAGGCATCACTGGAAACTAAGAGGGCACGTGGAAGAAAGAGACTAGGACTGGAGGAAGAGGCTAAAGAAGCAGAGGAGTTGGGGGGGGGGGGGGGGTGTTTGTACCCACATGTAGTGTTGAAAATCATGTCCTGCTGGTGCAATGGATTCCTATAGAGGATCTTTATATGCCATGTTGTAAAATACGGCTTGTTTGACCTGAGAACGGGTAAAATTTTTCCTTGCATGGTAAATAGTAGGCCCACACTCTATATATGCCTATTTTGCTGGACAGCATGTTCGGATGACAAGAAAATCTTTTTCAAATTCATGCAAAGTGTTACTATTCTATATCCGGATTATCACGTTTTTGTTTTGTTTTGTCTATGTCCTATACAGGCAGAATTTGAAAAAACTGAGGGACCCATCAATGTGTTCATGACATATCTCGAGGACAGCCTGGATAACATCTTGGAGCAGTCAAACCTGTACAAGGCCCAACAGCAGCTAAATGAGCACTACGTGAAAATAAACCAAGATTGTTGACAATGCCACACATACACATAGTTGCTCTTGAAGAAAAGTACATGTACATTCGCAACATGCTTTGACTATAGAATGTCTGTTAGAACACTGTAGTACATTGTGATAATAATCACATATTACACATCCGTAAAGAGGAAAAAGATAACGACATAATACCATTCTTTCTGAACATTGTTTGTATGAATTCTGGGTATTCATCTTTTAACTAATTTGTTATCTACCAATTAACAGGCACTGTGCAATTATGTGTTGTTAAAAAATTATTTTCTTCATGTTTTATTTTACAGTTACTGTTTATTGTCTTTCCCAGCGCAACCGCATTGCTGTCATCACTAAGTCCGAGCTACTGGGTTTCATTGGAATAAATGTTCTAATGGGCAACCACAGACTACCTGCTGGGGGCCATTGCTGGTGCCTTGATCCTGTCCTGGGCATGCCTTTGGTGTCGGAGACCATGACCAGAAACAGATTTGCACAGATTTTATCCAATCTGCATGTTAATGACAATACTGATATGCCAACTGACAAGGTCAAGCTTTACAAGCTTCGGCCTTTCATTGATACCGTGAATGCTACCTTTATGATGCTGTAGTGTTGAGTGAGGATGAGAGTATGATTTTATTCAATGGAAGGAGTACGATCAAGCAGTACAACCCGATGGAGCCTATAAAGAGAGGATACACGCTCTGGACGTTGGCAGATTTGGATGGCTATGTGAGCAAGTTTGAGGTGCATCAGGGTAAGAATGGACAAAGACAGAGTGAACTTGGATCGGGAGAGGACGTTGCGGTGAGGATGTGTGAAAGTTTGTATGGGAAGTGGCATGAAGTTTACTTTGATAATTATTTTACGTCACTACCTTTGTTGCAAGGACTTTTGAAGAAAAAAAGAGGCTGTGGAACTATTCATTCCAACCGAAAATTGTTGCCAGGATTTGTGGAAGATTAGAGAATGAAAAGAGGGGGTTCGGACTTTAGAGTTTCCACAGATGAAACCGGTGTAGTTGTCAAGAGGGTGGACAACAAGTTGGTCTATGTTGCCTCTAATTTTCATGGCATAGAGATTGTTTCTGTAAGTAGAACCCAAAAAGATGGGACAGCACTGAATGTGCCATGCCCAAAAAGTTGCTCTAACTAAAACAAGAGCATGGGCTATGTAGACAAAGTGAACATGCTTTGTGCACTGTATGGGCCAAACAGGAGGTAAAAAAAATGGTGGCATCAGATGTTTTTTTGGAATTGTTGAGAAGACTAAAGTAAATTTTTTCATTGCCCACAGAAGGTTGACAGGGACAAGTATAGCTCTCTTAGGATTTCATCACTCTCTGGCACAAAGTCTGATGGCCATGGCCCATCCACCAAAAGTCCACTCCACGTGCGTCTCCAGTGGCTCCAAACAAAAGGAAAACAAAACATTTTTCTGTTCCTGCAGGAGTAAGGGAGGTCAATCTTGGTGCGCACCACATAGTTTTTGTGTACAAAAGGGGCAGATGTGAAGTGTGCACGACAAAGAGGATAGGGTCCCGTCCCGAGAGCAAATGTTCTCTTTGCAAAGTATTCCTTTGTTGAATCAAAAAAAAAAAAAAACTGTTTCAATGAATTCCACAATACTGTGTTAATCTCTGTTGCTTGTTTTTTTACTTACTGAGCTGGTGTTGGTTTTGTTATCAATGTCAGAGTAAAAAAGATGTGAATGGTGTGCGTGTAGTGTTATTGAATTGATTTAGCTGTAGCTTGAGGTTCTTACTTTTTTTTTTTCTACATATCTGATAAACGTGTACATCTAGTTCATGTTCTATAAAGTGTTCATTTTCATTGATTCTCTGCATAAAGATAATAAAACAGGTGTTTTGTTGTAAAAGATTGTATTTTTTATTTATCCCAGTGGCTGCCCGTACAGGACCATACGAGAAGAAAATTGTCTATTCATACAGCAGTGTTGTGGGGCTGTATGAGAAGAAAAGTGTCTATTCGTATGGTAGTGTTGTGGGACCGTACGAGAAGAAAATGTTCTATTCATACAGGAAAAACCAGGCAAGATCAGAGAGTCAAAATGGCTACCGAAACAACGCCGCGCTTTCAACCCACTGATTCTTTCAACAGTTTTAATGAGTTTTCTGTTAAAGTGAAGGAATTTGAGGAACGCTTTGTTGTTAAACAGTACAAGAGAAGTTCTAGGATGATTGCTAGCACCCTTAGGAGGGCTCTGAAGAGGAAATACAATGAACGGCTGCAGTACACCGAAATAGACATGGCTTGCATCCATAGAGGGAACAATTTCGTTTCCATGTCCACTGGGAAGAGAACTTCGACATCATGAGTAGATCTAAAATCTAATATGTTTTCAAATTTGTCGGAAGACGGCTAGACCTTCTGCAGTTCTTCAAAGAACTGCTGACCTACTTTGACTCCATGTCCCAGGAGCAAGACCACTGTGCAGCCATGATACTGTATTCGCTAAAGTTCCAGTGAATCTGCACAAAGACAATCTCTTGGCTGACTATCTGCGCCATTTGAGGCTCTATGCTTTTGCAGCAGTTAAAAAGCAACATGAGCTGTCCCATGACATCTCCATCCCTGATGAAAGTGTCGCTTCCATTCAAATGGAAAGAAGAGATGGACTCATCACTATCTCAACCACTGCTTGTGAATGCAACTTTTTCGGTGCCATGTTGCTGCCCTGTCGGCACATATTTGATTTGCGCAACTTTCATGGACTGAATTTGTTTATTTTGTTTATTAGCGATTTGTGTGCTCGACGATACCAGAAACTATTACAAGCAGCACAGAGTTCTGATAGATCCTGTTGTGCAACAGAATGTTCAGGTGGATGTTTCCACAGCAACCAACTGCTCTCAAAACGCTGTCACAACATGAAAAGTACAAAACGGCATTTCAACAGGCTCAAAAGTTGGCATCCATATGCTCAGAGCCGCCACTAAGACAGTTCTTTCCTTCGTTAAAGGCAATCGAACAACTTGCAAGTGCTTTTGCAAAGAAGGAAAACATGTCACCATCCAATAGTACAATACGTACATGTAACGAGTGTTACACCTAATGCTCTATGCCTCATCTTTGAATTACCTAAGACAATACTATTGCACTTCAACTATAAATGTTTCTACAAAGTGTTATTCTGCACCCAAGTTTCAGGTGTACAATGCCGTCAGACTATTTTGCACCCGGTTCGCGATGCCGTAACCCACCACTCCTTGAATCAGCGTGGTAGGCTGGCTAGCCCCATAGATCTAGTCTGTAGCGCCCACGATGGGACCCTCGACAAGAAACGA
>JBCAUA010000013.1:1530524-1543676 GCA_038406235.1 Peronia verruculata | reverse complement strand
CCCCCCCCCCCCCCCCCCCCCCCTCCCCCCCCCCCCCCCCCCCCCCCCCCCCCCCCCCCCCCCCCCCCCCCCCACAACCAATCTCAAATAACAATAAACTGCTGCTCCTTTCACAGTATACATGGTATAATATTCCTACAGCAATACAATAAATTTGCACAAAGCTTGAGCAGTTTCAGCATCTCCAAACAAAGGAATATATCACTCACATTTTCCTCACTCAAAATAGAGCCTAAACCTTTTGAATGAGCTCTCTTGGTATCTGCTACAATTCCTATACCATTTGCACAAACATCTATGGCCATCATACACTGTACTTGCAGTAATAATGCTTAAGGAAGGTAAGCCTCACACATGGTAGCTAATCTGATCTATAGGAATAAAGCAAAACTTCCCCTAAATAGCAGATCATTGCGCTCAATCCTATTACTTACCTTTATTTGACAAAAGAGGGATTCAACTAGTAGTGCAAAGAGAAAAGAAAAATCATTTTTGCGCCCTTTACTTGAAACATGGACAGTGAAAAATTCCCCAAAAATTATGATGTATTATTCCTATTGTTATAGCTTTATCAAATTTTTTGGCGATCAGTCCTTCGAATGGCAAGCAGTAAAACAATTTTTCCTCTTTGCACTGCTTGCTAAACATTGCTTTTGTCTGGCAAAAGGAAGTAAAAGTCTGGTCAAAATGATCTCCCCTTATACAAATCCCTCTTTTGGAAAGGACAGATAATCTGCGAAACGATCTCCCATTGATACTTTTGTCTATCTGCAAGAGTGTCAATAATAGGAGTGGGCACGAGACCAGCCAAGTACTCGTTTCCCGCAGGCAAAGCCTTGGCCTTGGCTTCCGGGGAAGTGATCCACTGCTCGACAGAGGGAAGGGAAGTTGAACAAGACGAGAAATCATACGAGAAACGGGAAATCAGCAGACCAGTCTATGTGTGCAGTCTCTGAAGTCGAGTGGCGCCGAGCAGTCTGCTTCTCGATATGGACTTCGAGTGGCGCCGAGAAGTCTGCTTCTCGTTACCGACCTAGACTTCCCGGCACCGGTCCCGACTTCCGAGCTGTCCTCTCGGTACTAAAATGTACTGCTCGCCTTAGGCGCCGGGCAGTCTGCTTCTCGATACAAACTTCTCCTCCCGGGACCGTCCCGATTTCCCGAGCTGTCCTCTCGGTACTGCTCGCCTCAGGCACCGGGCAGGCGGCTTCTCGGTACAAACTTCTCTTCCCGGGACCGGCCCCAGCGGGAAGTAGGGTGACTTCCCGAACTTCTCGCCCGGTACAAAAAATGCACTGCTCGCCCACCCCTAGTCAATAATGTGTCTTGCATGTATACTGAGTCTCATCAAGCATTCCATAAATTTCCTTCTGAGCAAGAACAATTTTTATCTGTCTTATGCTTCTCTTAAATCAGACATAAATGATATTCAGAGTTAAAGAATTTTCCTTTTCTCATTATTTATAATAAATAAGCAAATCTCAGTTCTTTGTTATGATTTATTGATATGATATTATGTATGTTGTACTTTGGTCATCTCTATCTGAGTGGGAGTCCAAATTTGATAAGTCAATACTTACACTTACACATAATATATAATTTATATATTTTTTCCTTTCTTTTTTTTTCTTTTTAAACAATTTTACACAGGTGTATTGTTATCCTACTAACTGTAAACTATAATAATGAAACAATAAAGTCATACAGTAGAACAAAATATTTAGGATACTCATCTAGCACTGACTCCATGCCTGTAATAATTAACTTTTTTATTAGCTGATTCAGACAATATTGGCATGAGTACACTCTTATCCTAAAGCCGATCATGCATGTAATGCCACAATCTTCCTGAAAAAGTAAAGGACTTGATCCTTTGGTCCTTTTCCAGTTCACAATGCTACTGGTTTTCACCACTGAAGTACCCAAGAAATAAAGAAAATTCAATGAAAAATGCCCAAAATGCTTCATGCTGCAACAGTATCCTTCCCATTCAAATATTTCATATAGCCCTCCACTCTTCAAACACTGCATCTAAAATACTGGAAGCTGAAACATCTTGATGCTATTCTTGTCTACCTACAAGAATACATACTCCATCTGATATCACTAGTATCCAGAACACACCAAAGTGTTCTATTATCACTCATGCAAAAACAATTATCAATGTAGTGGAGGAGGGATTGCGTTATAGACCCACATGTGGCATAAAAATATTTGACACAGTCCTTTCATGTGGTAAAGCACTTTGCCTTTTGAAATTTAATGCAACAGGAAAATTCTTGAAAAAAGTATGTCTTGGACAATGATGAGAACTGTCATATTTGATATTCTAGCCCAGCAGCGCAGTTTGATCAGAGAAATTACTAGTGTTAAAGAGGCTGGCCTACTTAGCGTTTGCTTCACATCACATGCAATGACAGCAGTCTAGCCTATACTGCACATTGAAGCACCAAATAAAGAATGCAAGTTCTGACTCTAGTGGTGCAATACTGTCATATATATCTCTGTGTGTCTATCACATGATCCCCCTCTCCTCAACCCGATTAAAGACACGTGTGGCTATAACCACCTCCTGTAAAAAAATGCTAAATTATGCGTGCAAGTTTGGAGGTACTGCTGCAGCATTTCAGAAAACAAAACTGTGTTACTGCACCAAGCGTAAGATTGAAGAATCTTCCTTGAGTTCTGCAATCCCAGACATGTGTCTTTTCACAGGTACATCGACAGCTGATCCAGCTCTACTTAAGGTTCTATAATCAGTTAGTGTGGCACTGGTATCGAAGGTTTCTACATCGTTGGAGATCATTTGCAGGCTCTCAAATTTTGTCCGGGAGATCATGGAGCTATCTTGCACATTGACCATAGCAATCAGTCCTGTGCTGGGATTCTGTAGCAGTATACGAAAACTAACTAGATGGTATCTGAATATGTTTCACCCCACAGTCATTTTAAATTATGAAATGAAAGACAATCTGATTGATGAACAGCATGATCGGATGAGACAAAGTTTATACACTTTCACAAATACCAATATCAGAGGGATATGAAACCTGCTATACATGAATGTATGCAATTTGAAAAGAATGTTACCAAAGGCGCCAAAGCATACAAACCACAGACTCACAACAACACAGATTTCTGCATCCTCATGGGCACATCTATTAAACGACAGAATTTATCCACTAGCATTATTTCATTGTTACGATGACCAATCTTTACTTTTTTGAGTGAAAGACTCACCTGATATCTCAATATGCTTCGATTCACCAGGCGCTGGTAATAGTCCAGCCGGATTCCTGAATTGCTTCTACTTCTCATATTCATTTGTCCTTGTCCATAAAACTAGTCTCTGATCTCATAACACTGCAATTCACAAGAAAAAAATCTATGAAAACAATATCATTTACCACTCCCCTTTAAACTGTACCTGATGATTTTCAAACAGATAAATATAAGCGTGCCTAGGGCATGTAATTTTGATATCTTCAGACAAAGAGCATACAATTGCAAATTATGATCTTACTTGAATACTAACACTTCATACTTATTTCACAGCTTTTTCCTTTTTTGGGTAAATCAGACCTCTGAAACAAATCCACACTGAAAACAAAATTTAGTTTCAATTCAAAAACTTCATCTTTCTGTCACAATTTGAAATAAGCATGTGACTCATCTATGGACCTAAAACAAAAGTCTGTGGATTTTTACTGAAAATCATACTGAGTTATGGAAAATGTTATCATTTTAATGTGGTTCATATTTCTCATTCTCAGTGCAGTCAATGAGATTCTCTGTAATCTGGATAAAGACTAATACCCAGAAAATACATTAAATTATTTTGAATTCACTTGGGCTTTAATATAACTTTGCGCTAGAATATATAAAAGTTCAGTCATTTTTTATCAAGAGTCTGAGCAAATGTCTCTGGTAAATGACTGAGATTCACACAGACTGATGCCCAACTGAATGACAACAGATGCAAATTTGCGGATATAAACACAGACGAGAATACACAGGTTACACTGCAACATGATCAGAATAGATTTCAAACTTCTCGCCTCTAATATAGGCCGACACTGATGAAAATAGTGGCCACAATAGAATTCATTATCAATCTACTATTTCTTTCTCACAACTTTAGAATATGAAAATGTCCAATCAATGGATTTCATATCCACAGAAAGTCATCATTCTTGACTTTAAACCCCCAGAATCAATTTTTTACTTTCCCATCAAAAGTAGATCTAGTTCTAGATCTGGTCTAGACTCCAGAACTATATCTACGCTATCAACATTTTGGTTGCCCACAAGGAAGATTCACTATCAGTTTTAGATCTGGTTCCAGCCTTTTAAAGTAAGCTTCTGGTAAGAAACCAGCTTGAGAATCTTTCTGATGACACAGAATCTTGAGCTAGATCTAGATCTAGATACTGAACATTGCCGGACAAAAGATAATCTAGATATTTAGAGCTCTGGATCTAGAGTCTAGATCTAGAACCTATAGATCCATTTATAACAAGATCGAGCCAAGAGTCAATTTTAAGCTTTGACTTAAATAAACTTAACTCCATGGTAATAAGGTTCTAAATGAAATGTATTTAATTTTTAAACGAAAATGCAGGCAGAAATACCGTACGGCCCGGGCACTAAAATTTTATAACAATAGCCTAGAACAACCCCGCTGGCTTAACCTGCCAGGACCCTCGACCAACGCAAATCCACCCTAATGCCAACATGTAGATCAGACGAGCGGGTGACGGTCCTCCCTTGCGCTAACATATATATGAGACCCTTGACCAGCCCAAGTCCACCCTAAAGCTGTCGAGGGTCCCCTCTAATTAAATTAATGATCATTTAACAACACTTGGCACAGAAGGTAGAAAAAACTGGCCGCTCTAGGGTGCTATCACTTCAGCTGACTCAAGATGGCATCCCGTTGACGCTAAACATAGTCAGTTCAGACCTTTCGAGGTAAATTCTTGCTTTAAAAAAAAGAGGATCAACCCAAACATAATAGTTGTGGGTTAGTATAGTTGGTCTTGCAAATTGATAGTAAAGTGGTAGATCTAGATCTAGATCTATCGTCTGTGTCCCGAAGTCCGCGCCTCAGGTTTTCCCGAACCGCTTCAGATCTCGCGAGAATGATTAACACTCTCATTTGATTACAGGAACGGGATTTCCCGAGATTTAGGCAGAGTAGCTAAAAATAGGGCGCGAACTTCGGGGCACTGCATATAGATCTAGTACTGCAGATAGGGAGTGGCGTCCCCTTGCCTATTCGCAGTAGTACTGCAAATAGGAAATACGCGGTGGAGCTCCTATTCGCAGTACTGCGTATTTTCTACTCGCAGTTGTATTGATTTACGTATGAAACCTACAATTTGCACAGCGTTTGTTATCATATTAGTTAGGAAGATGAACTTAAAAGTCAGTCCGACTTGGACCTATATTTCTTGCAGTCATGTGACCATATCTATTTTCTTATGCCTAATTTAGTAATTGCCATAAGATTTAGAATCTGATCATGAAGTCATAGGACTAAGGCCTGTAAGTTAATCTAGATCCGACATCCTCCATCCCACATCTCCTTCAACTAGACTAGATCTAGATCTACATCCTCAAAAAAATAATAACAAGATAGAAAATTAGAAAGATTGCATCTAAAAGTACATGAACACACACATGATCAAGGAAAATAAAAAAGAAAACCACCATGGGTTGGAGATAAGACTGCCTTCCATTCTTGGCTAACACTAAACAGTAACACACTAGATCTAGAGTTAGATTTACATTCTGGATCTAGTAGACTGAAAACATCTTGAACTACTGCTTAAAAAAAGTACAGAAATGTAACAAAAAAAGAAGTCAAATACACAAAAAATAGATGTAGGTCTAGATCTAGATCTAATATTAAGATGTTTAAAGGGAAGATTGAACAATTCCGGACCAGTGGTCCGGCACCACTTTTCCTATGTGACTTAGAAATAGAACAACCCCCGCTGGCTTAACCTGCTGGGACCCTTGACCAGCGCACGTCCACCCTAATGCTAACATGTAGGTCAAATGAGCGGGTGATGGTCCTCCCGAACGCTAACTTATAAGTTATATGGTGCCATGATCGCAGAGCGCGTAGGGTTACAGTGTGAGTCAGCTCGGGCAATGTGTGTCTGCTCGCGCAATAATATATTTGGTCCGTTGGTCCGGAATTGTTCTATCTTCCCATGTTTTAAAAAAAAAAAATAATAATAATAATTCTTCCACGATTCGAGCCTCCTACTCCCGGGGTGGTCACTAGATCGTCACGACGGTCACTTAACCATTCGGCCACGGAGAACACTACTATACTGAGAAAATTTAAGTAGATGTATATTAAACGCACTAATGACACCTCTTGCAAGTGACTGTTGTTGTTGTTGTTGTTTTGTCTGTATCAGTGATCCACACTTAAGTTGAATGTGCATCAATATTGACTTATTACGAAGTTCTACGAGGCATCACGTCAGAATGCTCTCGGAAAATGGTACTACAGTCAGTGCTGCGAAAAAGAAAATGCGAATTTTAGCCCCGATCGGGGATTATGATCACTCGCTTTTAAAAATTATTCATTGGTATTATCTTTGTTTTTAATTTATTGTAAGGTACATTTTCTGGGATAACAAATCTAACACTTTTACATCAGCAAAGTTATGGAAAATGCAGAAGTACTGCAAATAAGGAGTGACTTCCCCTTGCTTAGTAGGAGCTCCTTGCTTAATAGGAGCTCCGCGGCATACTTGCTATTCGCAGTGCTACTGCAAATAGGCACTGTTTTATTTATGGCCTAGATTTTTTTTTTTTTTAGGCCTACCCACCATGCTCATAGTCATAGCCATAGATTATTTTTTTTAAGTGGATCAATAATTTAGATCCATATTCTAACTGCAGTGCAGTGTGGCATGGAAAACTCAATTTTTCAGGGATCAGAAAATGTGTTAGAGATTTCTGTAATTAGAGATTTCCATGATGGCCTGTTTCGGACAAAGGAATAGGATTGCTAAGGGGACAAAACCATGATGACACTAATGTGGTCCGATCTCACCAGTATTCTAGGATTTAGCACCCCACAGTTCATCTAGATGACATCATTCATTGTTTTTCAGATAGTGATGGCCCGAGTGTGCATCATGTCATGTAGGCTGTGGTTATTCCTACTAATAAAGACAGTGTATGCGACCCCATTTAGCACACCACCCCATCCCGGTGATTCATTTTCAGTGAAGCCCATATTTAGACCTGATTTTTGCAGTTTTGCCCACCTCCTCCCTACCACTCATGCACGCCTCTCTCTTATCAGCAAAAGCCTCTGCAGCTTTCAGATCCAGTGGATGATGGTGAAATCATTCGAGAAATCCTTTTTGAGAGTTTGAGAAATCTATGTTGATAATTGTTTAGTACAAAGATAACATGTATGTATAGGAATTTAGATGGGGCCAATAACATTGTTGATATTTCTATGAAAATGAGATTTCTGTGCTTTGAGTTCTGTATGCACAACATTAGTAGTGCAGTGAAACAGGTCCAAACCGAGATGCAGACAGACAGATGTATTGGCTAGATCTAGTAGATTTATAGCTAGTTCAATGGCCTCGTTATCTAATCAAGTTAGGCTAGGTCTAGAAATCTTAGTATGAGAGAAAATTCATGCTATTAATTTGATTGTGAAGTAATTAATATTGCCTGACATGATGTTAAACCATAATTGTTTGTTTGTTTGTTTGTTTGTTTTTTTCAGAATACTTTAAAGAAAGGTTGTTTTTGTGTTTATTCAGTATTTACTGCCTTGTATTCCTGACATGAGGAAAGGTTGGGTAGTGTGAAAAACAGATGTAGATAAAATTACTGACAATCATATCATGTATGTGTGCAAGAGGGAGGTGAATATGTCCATTCCATTGCATGAAGAAATGTTTTTGGCTGATTGGGTAATTGCAAATGTTATATCAATATATTGATTAAGATATTTTGCTGGATACTGAAACAGCTATGTGAACAGATGGCGGCTCAATAATCAATGCACCATTCTGAGTCATTAAGAATATTGTATTTTCCCCTGCAAATAGTTCACATAACCAGGTTATAGATATGTAGCTGTTTAGAGAGAGGCCGACAGTTATTGAAAACCACGTGACTTTGAAGGATGTGTGATTTTGATAGAAAATTTAGTCACATTGTCAATTATTTGACCTGTTTTCAATGCATTTTGCTATGCACCTGTGCAGAAATAGCCCACCCATAGATACCTACTCACCATACTGCACCCTTTGTCTTTGATCTAGGCAAAGTTTGCTTCCCTTGCTGCTTGTCCTCATGTGTCTGACTTGCAGCAGGGTACATATGCGTATTAACTGTTATTATTAGGTCAAGCATTTTGTTGGCTGGTTGAAATAAAACCATCATTTTGCCAGTAGATCCTCTGACAGTCACAGCTTACAGGCTGGTTGCTAAGTTTGACAAGCGTTTTATTTCCTTTACTTGGCTCTCCCATTTTAACTCTCAGACAACAGAATGTAGGTTGCTCAGGCCTGCAGGTATTGAGCTGTATTTTTGCTTTATTCTATACAATTCACTGTACTATTTTTCCTGCCTTTGAACCAGAATTGTAACAAAATAATGTGTATGATCTGTCAAATAATCATATACCATTAGTGCATAAATTTACACATAATGTCAGCATCTGGGAGGAGTAGATCACTCAAAATAGACAGTTTGGTTTAATTAGGAAGTTATAACAAGAAAATGTAATGTGCTTATTGTTCATCAACAGAGGACAGTGAAGAAGCTGGTGAAGTGGAGAGCGATGGCAGCAATACACCTTACATATTGTCTACAGATGTCCACTTTGGAAATTCCAAGATGGCCAGGTGATCCTTTCAGAACATAAAAAAAAAAAACAATCAGTGTTAATTAGCATTGCTTTGATTGGTCATTTTGTCTCTCTGGATAGATAGTGGAGACTTATTAGTGGGAAGTTTATGCTTACGGGACAGTAGAGAAGAAAGACCAAAATAAAAACAAATACATGGTGTATTTTTTATGTTAGTTAATATTGTAGTGGACTGAATGAGAAATTGCATTTAAGCTCTTTGTTTCCTATCTTTGTTTTTTGTGCTGCACTGGATCCAACATTTTTATCAGCTTAGGTACACATTATTTCATGAAAAAGTTGTCTAAGTTACTGATGTAAATGGTTGTAATGATGTATTTTAAGGATAATTGCACACTGAATAAATTGCCTTTTTTTTTTTTTTTTTTAAATGTATATGCCATCTTGTAGAGAGGGGAAAAAAAATTACCTATCCCTATTTGCCATCCTGTGGATAGTAAATTACTTTCATGTGATTCCTGTTTCACAGTGTTGTCTTCATCAAACGAGGACCACAGGTGGAGGGTGACAAGGGTTTGGCATCCCAGCTGCGGATCATGAACTTCAGTGAGGGATCCCCATATGAGACATTGCACGCATACATCAGCAATGCAGTCGGACCATACTTCAAATCCTACATCAAAGAGACAGGCAAAGCAGAAAGGTGCATAACACATAATTTTTTTTTTCTTTTTTTAAATAAATAACGAGATTATAGACTTCATCTATAGGTTTAAAGGTATTATTTGAAGACAGTTCAGTTATTGTTCAGATTGCTGGTGGATTGTCCTTTTTCTGCTACTGCAGTTGGTGTTTTTTCTTCACTGAGAGTATATCGTATGAATAAATTATACACACAGTTTGTCAGAAAAATTAGAGTGCAATAATAATGAACATGGTTTTTGGTTTCCTTTGTTTTACACATTTTATCTGCATTTCAAATGTTTTCCCAGGGATGGTGACAAGATGGCCCCAACAGTGGAGAAGAAGATAGCAGAGCTTGAGATGGGGCTGTTGCACCTGCAGCAGAACATTGACATCCCAGAGATTACACTGCCTGTGAACCCAACTGTGCTGGGTGTCATCAAGAAATGTGCAGAGGAGAATCGCAAACCAAAGGTTTGCACAGATTTCATCTGTTATTTTGCTAGTATCATCAAACAGAATTTCAATTAATTGTGCTATGGAGAAGAAAAAAAAAATGGAGAAAGCTAAATGGGAGAGCGATGAGAGAGGGAGGATTTGTCATAAGTCATGACTGGGTCTGGAAAAATGCAGAATATCAGGATTCAGTACGTCACATTGCAACATGAAAAATGATGTGTCAGAAGTAATTGTGGAGAATGAACATAATATTTTCTGTATGTATGGACCGTGTTGGGTTATGACCTGTTTTAATCCCGTCCTTATTTATTGTCAGGTGGAAGAGTTTGGAGACAAAGTGGATGATGCCCAATTCCTGAACAGCTTACAGAGTGGGGTCAACAGGTGGATCAGAGAAATTCAGAAGGTACTTATAAATTAAACTGAGTTGGTGCATTAATCTTGGCACATGCTGCTAATTTGGACTTCTGGGTTCTTGACCTCATAACTTTCTGACTTTATTTTGAGGCTATGGCTTTTCTCCTGCTGTGTCGCATCTTTTCTTAAAAGAAATAGTTCGGAATAAACTTTGATACCTATACAGTGTGCATGTATTTGTTCAGTTTTTAGAGGACTTTGTTTTTCTTTTCTATCCATTATCTATTTTTCTTATACCTGAGTAGTTGTAGATAAAATTAATGTAACGCCCATTATTGTTTTTGGTCTATTCTGTATATATCTGATTCAAACTGGAGCACTGCAATTTTGTTAGGTTATTTGACGCAGAGGGGTCAAATCATTTCTGGTCAGGAGTGCACACGTTCTCCAGAGATAGTGTTGAGTGATGACTAAAGAACTCAGTGTTGATAGTGAAACTTGTGTGTTTGTATCACCAACAGGTAACCAAACTGGACAGAGATCCTTCATCTGGCACAGCCCTGCAGGAGATCAGTTTCTGGCTGAACCTGGAGCGAGCATTGCTGCGCATTCAGGAGAAAAGAGAGAGCATTGAAGTTGTGCTTACCCTGGATATTCTGAAACATGGCAAACGTTTCCATGCCACAGTCAGCTTTGATTCAGACACTGGTAAGTAGTTTTTCACTTCTGTTTCTTCTTTCCACTCTCACTGCCAGCAGGGTCATTGTTAGAGAAATTTTCATTCTGTTGGATTTATCAGTTACCTCTGGAATCGGGCATTCACTGCAACACCAAGTATTATATGATAGTGTTTTCAGTGAAATTTAGTTACATAAGATGAACTTTCCTGTGTTTTAAAAAAATTCCACAGGGTGATACTATCTGGTATGTCTGCAATAAACAAAGTGATCTTTTAAATTCTGGATCAGCTGACAAGCAACATTAGTTTGAAATATCTTGTACAGAAATCTGAACTTCGAGGGCTTTTTATGCAGAAGCGCTACTAAAAGATGCTGTGAAAATGACCACAAGATATGAGTATTACTCTTTGTTTGTTACTGTTGTTATCAGGCCTGAAGCAGGCTATGGCCACAGTCAATGACTACAACCAGCTGATGAAAGACTTTCCTATCAATGACCTGCTGTCGGCCACAGAGCTGGACAGAATCAAGCTGGCTGTTCAAAGCATCTTCTTGCATCTGCGCAAAATCAGATCCACCAAGTACCCTATTCAGCGTGGTCTGCGACTGGTGGAAGCCATCTCCAGGGATCTCAGTACTCAGATGTTGAAGGTTTGTAAGAGTGGCATCTACCTTTAGCTAGAGGTTGAACTCCAACAGTTGACATCTTCACAAAGGCTGGAAATTATCAGCACTATCAAAGGTTGCATTTCACAATAAAATATGATGAGAGAGGCTCCACCTGGGCTATAAACTGTTGTATGTTGTGTGTATCCATCCTGTGCTCTTGATCCAGTTGCAGCAGAGAGTATGTGTAAGGTCTTGATTCATATATAATTCTGGTTATACAGACCTACTTTTTTCTTATTTAAAGTTTATAGATATGAATGGATTAATGTGTTACTTTGTGTTCGTATTTTATCAGCCTTTTTTTTGAAAAAAAAAAAAAAATCAAGTTTCTTAGTTGCAACTTACTGGGAACCCAACTTTATTTCAGAACTATTTAAATGACCTTACACCTGCAGTATGTGACAGGAAAAATCTCTCTCTAATATCCCCAGATTCTTGGAACTCGGAGACTAATGCACATTCCTTTTGATGAGTTTGAAAAGGTAAGATTTTTAATTATCTTTATTCAATGAAACATTTGCATTATTTTATCCTCAATGTGGAACCTTGCACATAAAACAGTGGAGGTTGGAGAAGTATACAAAAGGAGCTATATTTAGATGAATTATGATAGAGAATTTGCTTCCTTGGCATCTGCAAAAAAATAACTATTATTTTTAAATTTTAGTAGAGGAATATCTGCCTTCCTTTATTAGATTTGCAGTCACAGAAAAGTTGAACACAAAAAAAGGGGGGTGGGAGGTTAGAATAGATCAGTAAGCCATATCTATCAACCATGTCAATCAGCATGAGAACACATATCGAAGAGCAGTGCTGATACTGAGCTTTCTCATTTTGTGAGTTTACATCATTGTTTATCAGGGAGCAATTTGGACTGTGGCAAATTGAAGATAACTGGAATGAACAAGATCATAATGATGTTCAGGGGAATCCATCTTATGTCATTAATGACAAGAAAACTTTGTCGAGTAATGACATGACATATTCAACTTAGAATCATATTTTTTTTTTTTTTTCCCTGCTCCTAGAGAAAGAATGTGAATATTGTAAGAAGTTTTGCTGACCTTTGAGTGTTGTCTGTGCAGGTGATGAGTGCCAGCTTTGAGGTGTTCTCCACCTGGGATGATGAGTTTGACAAACTGCAAGGCATGTTGAGAGATTTGGTGAAGAAAAAGAGAGAAGAGCATCTCCGAATGGTTTGGCGAGTCAACCCAGCTCACAAGCGTCTCCAAGCCCGCATTGATCACATGAGAAAGTGAGTGGACTCCTTGGCAGCTTTTGTAGCTCTAAAAGGAGGGGAGTCAAAAATATAGTACAGAGATGCCCTTTTTCCGGTTAAAACCGGAATTCCGGTTTTTTCACAGCGATCTGACTCCTCCGGTTTTGGAAACGGGAGCTCCGGGCGAACATTTTAAAAATTTCCGGCTTGAGAAAAATCTC
>JBCAUA010000013.1:1474369-1486378 GCA_038406235.1 Peronia verruculata | reverse complement strand
GATAGATAGATAGATAGATAGATAGATAGATAGATAGATAGATAGATAGATAGATAGATAGATAGATAGATAACCGAAGAGGGACGTTAAACGAAGCAGGGTAAGTAAATAGAAAGAGAGAGAGAGAGAAAGGGAGAGAGAGCCGATAAAGAAAGAGTGACAGAGGACATTGCCAAGAAAGAGCGAAATTGGAAAGGGATGAGTAAGAAACAAATAAAAAGGGTAGGGGGAGTGGCGATAGAGTGACAGGGATAGAGAAATGTGGTGGGGAGAGAGAGAGAGAGAGAGAGAGAGAGAGAGAGTGAGAGAAAGGGAGATACGACTTCATTATCTGAGACATCATTGAATGCCGGCTGGTGTAAACAAAATCCACGAGCGAGCAGCGGTCGAGGTCAGAATCCAGTCCTATAGCTGACCTTAACTGGTGTAGCAGGCCCCTTTCCCCTTCCCGTCCCTTCTCCTGTGTGTCCTGTCCTGCGAAAGTGCCTAGCTTAGTTTATGTAGCAGTGGACATGTGTTTTGTTCAGCATGTGTGTAGTACTTAATATGTGTACTTGTGGGTGATTGTGGTGGGGGGTAAGGGGGGAGAGGAGAAAGGGCAGGTTGTCAAGGCTAAAGGATGATTGCCAGTACATGGGTACTCTTTGGAAGATGTGTGATGAAGTAAAGCAGGTCAGCATTAAGTCACTACAATTGCGAGTGATTTTAACAGTCTTTTGACCTTTGGCCAGGCCGACGGACAGACAGACAGATAGACAGACAGGCAGACAGACAGAGAGGCAAGCAGACAAACAGACAGACAGGCAAGCAGACAGACAGACAAACAGACAGGCAGACAGACAGGCAAGCAGACACACAGACAGACAGACAGACAGGCAGACAGACAAACAGATGGAGGAGGTTTCATATACATTTAACACTGTACCACGTCATGTAGTTTATCACAGTACCTTAATTTCATTCACTTGTACAACAGTCCTGTCCTTCATCTTAAACAGTCTCACCGGCTCCCATCCATATACAGGTAGTCTGTGTTTCTGGAGGATGTTTATAAGCTTATTTGTTGTTTTTGCACGTCATAACGAGATAAGGACCGGCGCACACAAGGTTGGTCTCTCCCATGAAGACTAGGACAGCCTGACTGAGAGGTTGTAGAAACCCTGACCATATCTATATCGCCATGCCCTGTGCCCTATGCTCTCTAGTACATATATGTCATGTGTGCATGCTCTTCTTTTCCCACCTTCCTCTATCCTATCTCTTTCATTGCCTCATAACGAAAACGAACTATGCCATGTCACACTACACTTTTCGGAACACGCGATTCCTTCTTGTGTAAGTGATAAGATCTGCCCAAGGCCCTCGTTATCTGTGCTACTGGAACATGCTTTTAACCGCTTTTTAACTCTCTGGAGGGGTATAGGCTCGCGCATGGTAATACCAGTCCTGTCTGTAAAGACTTTAACTGCATTGGAGGTTTCAGACATCGTGTAACAGCGAACATGGCTGAGGAAATTGTGTTCATAGTTTTGATTTAGATCAAACCTCAGATGTGAAAACCAAACAAAACAAAATAAAAACCAAAACAAAACAGCTGCAGAGAGACTTGTGTTGTGCAATTCTGACTCTATTGGTATGACCAGATTTAAGGAAAAGCTGAAGGCCGTATGTGAGCAAATGAGACAACGCTAACCAACCAACCAACCAACCAACCAACCAACCAACCAACCAACCAACCAACCAACCAACCCACCCACCCACCCACCAACCAACCAACCAACCAACCAACCAACCAACCAACCAACCAACCAACCAACAAGCTAATCAACCAACCAAATAAGTAATAGGCAGGTTAAAACAAGCAAACAAACTCTAATTGTAAACAAATCACCTTTTCATCGGTAGCTTTTGCAAATCGCTTTTGCCATTGTGGAAGACATCAGAGGAAGACTGACGTCATTTATGTGAACCAGATTCTCTGAGTCAGTTTGCGAATAATGGTCAGCATAGCTGTTCTGACAGCCTCGTGAATATCCATCACTACCATCACAGCTGCAGATCAAAGTATTGTGTTATTCTCATCTCTGGCTCACCACCACCCGCCCTTTCTTTCTCCCTCGTTGTGTTGTCCCCAAGTTCTTTACCACGGTCATTCTCGTCATTCGACAGCGATGACATCAATATCGTCTTATTTCGAAAAAATTATCACCCCCCCCAAAAGCATCTGTCCCTGCAGGTCCCCCGGGGTTTATAAGAAAGTTCTCTGCTCCCACCTGCAGGCGGTGAAAGCCCGTCATCGGTAAAATGTCTCTCCTGGAATGCCATCCTCGACGTTCCAGAGGTGACATCTCTTCTCTCTCTCTTTCCTTGCTCCTGAAGGACGAAGGGAGTGGAAGGGCGAAGGAGGATGAATGGGTTGCTGAGAGGGATATTTTTCTTCTTTTACCATCTCTCCATCCAGGGTGTAAGGAAATACGGACATTCACGGGCAGCACATTTATCCCCCTTGACTTGAACCAATGAAAAGTCAGAACAATATGGCCAAAGGAAATAGTAATAGGGGCCATATTGAAATAGAATAGAAAACAAATAAATAACAATAAACAAACATCTTTAAAAAAACAAATAGAATAGGAGGAGTAAGTAGATAGGTAGTCTGCCCCCATGCTGGCGATTTTTTTTTTCCTTCAATAAGTGAAGACAGGATTAGTGTCGTTATTATAGTTGTTTTAATAATAAAAAAAAAATAATAAAAAAAAACGTCGAGGTGGCCTCTGCCAGGAGGTTGAGAGTCATATACAGAACGTAACGTAAGGAACTACTAGTAGGCTACATGTATCTGATTCTGTGGCAAAAAGTGACTTGTGAGCGGAATATTCTGGTGCGTCGTCACCCAGGAATCGGTGAGGCTGTGATAGAACTTACATGTCCTGGCTTCTCTCTCCCACCCCCCCCCCAACACCCTTTCCTCCTCCCCAACACCCCCACCCCCCAGAATGCCCTTCGTAAGCCCCCAAAATGTCGTGACATTCACGAGTAGCACGTTTTCTCCCACGACAGTCCGAGCCGCCCATCGAGGGCTCGGGACTAGGACCGTAGTGTGTATGTTTGTGTGTGCGCGAATGTGTACGTGTCACTGTGTTTGTGTACAAGTGTGTGTGTCTATGTGTATATGAACAGGAAATAGGGTAGAGGGAGAGAGAGAGAAAGAGAGAAAGAGAAAGAGACAGTTCCATTCATCTACGGGACGGGCTGGGTACGGTTCAATGGTGAGTGTTACATTAGATCTGATGTACTCACAGGTATCAGGGGACTCGCTCACATTAATTGGAAACTTTTCAATGGCGGCGGTAAATTCTGACTGCATCACCTGGGTTACTGCCCTGTGAAAGGGAAAAGGTGGTGGGGGGGGGCAGGTGGGGAGGGGATCGAAAATGCAAAATAAAAAACGAGGAAGTGTTGGAGATAGAGAAAGACGAAAAGAGAAGGAAGTAAAAGATAGACACATGGAGAGAGTGATGGGAAGAGGGAGGGGGAGAAGTCAGAAAATAAATTTGATTAAAATAGAAAAATATTTTTTTTTTAAATCCGCTCTCGGGTAGAAAAACCCGACGTCTAGCCTTCTCGGATAACGGCAAGTGTATTTCGGAGGTCTCATGTGTACGTTGAGCACGTTAAAAAAGCCCTGGCAGTTAATAATTGATGAAGAGTAGGCGGAGCGCCGCTGTCCGGACACAATTTCCAAAAACCAATGACGGAAGGAGGGGAGTTGATGTGACGTCAGATCAACATGGAAAGCAGGATAGTAAACAAAAGAAAACTCAAAGCAACAATTATCGCGGCAACAACAACAACATACAAAAAAATCCTTATAGTGATAAACACAAACAACGACTATAAATATAATGAAGGAAATGAAGAAGAAAGAAGAAGAGAGAAAGAAAATTCGAGAGTCTAGGCGTCCTTATACCAAACCGAACACCCGTGGTAGGCATTGAAGGCTGACCGTTTAAAAAATCAGTAACAAGAGACCAAATCGTTGACCTTAACAAAATCTTATTCATACAAATCATAACTTGGCAAAAATGAGACACAAATTAATTTAAACAGATCAATGTCATGAAAACATTCATCGCATTCAAATATGAGAAATATATCTGACATTTATAACAATTGCCAAATTAAGAAAAGGCCGCCAAATCTGTGAGCACCATGCATGCGGAGTTCAAAAGAGTCATTCGATCAGTTTCGCTCACCGAAGTTTCGTCGTCTCATAATGAAAGTGTCCAAACTATGTTATAAGGTTGTTGCACTAAAAACAGTTTAATTCTAGGGCCACGATTTGTTGCCAGCCGGTTACCTGGCCTGGTTATAGAGATGCCTAGGTGAGAGTATTTATCTAAAACACCGACTCGTCAGTTAGCAAAGACGGCGTCATCCTATAGGTAAAAAAGGTGGAGGTGGGGGGAGGGGGGTGGGGATGTGAAGAAATCGATAGGATGACTGATATTTTAGCCGACAGACCTATAGACAGATCCGAATACCGGCAGATTCCATGGATATCTGGAATTTATTGACTTTTTCATTTATCTGAGAGGGACTCTGAGAATCGATTCTGGCGTACACTTATTTTGAATATGGAGCCATACAGGGTTGATAGGGGGTAATGTGGATATATTATATGAAGACAATTATACCTTGTTAAGGGGGATATGTCTCAGTTAATTGTATAAACTGTCTAATGCACCCATTTAACTTCTCCTTATAGGTCCAGGCTGGGCTAATCTTTCTCTCTGACTGCAATCTTGAAATATCAAAGTTGGAGATTAGGATCACCTGAGTAGTTACAAGTATTGCGTGGGTGTATGCAGGTGTGTTCCTCTGCAGCGCAAATTTCATCTTTATCAGGTCCTCAGCGAAAAAAAAAAAAAAAGGAAGAATGGGCTAAACAATTTTTTTTTAAAAAATCAGAATAACTTTCCACGTGTTTGCAAGTAGACTATTCAAATGCCAGATTAGAGATTACACTTATTTTCTATACGTTTTCATAAGAAGCCACGACCAGACTACATGTCCAGGGGTGGCCGTGGTTGTGTGGGCTGGTGTCTGCTCCGTGGTAAAAAAGAAAAGAAAACCCTCAGTTTGTGAGGCTGTTGTGTTCGATTCGTAGATTCTCTCATTGAGGGATGGAAGGACACCAGGATGAAAAATCTGTATTTTTTTCAGTGACTCAACGGCCGCCCAGCTTCCTCTGAGTAGGGAAGCCAACGTCTAGCCTTCTCGGATAAAGGCGAATATATTTTGGATGTCCCATGTATATGTTATGCGTGTTAAAGAATCCTTGTTAATTTTAAAAAAAAAAAAAAAGATGAAGAGTAGGCTGCGTGTCGCTGTCCGGGCAAAATTTCCAGATTCCAAATTTCTACCCAGAAAAAAAAAAATCTCATAAACAAAACAAACAGGCAGCCACTTAGAGCCGAGATAATTCTACTTTCTTAGGATTGAAAGTCTTAACAAAAACACACAACCAGACAGCATATTCCATCTCAGTCAGGTTTTTGAGAGGCAGAGCAAAGAACAAAAACTCTGATCAACCCGCAGCTTATCTGCCCTTACATCTCGCGTCACTGACGTCATAAAGGAGAATCGATGCCATTATTACCCTGTATCTGTGTGAAAGAATTACCGTGTAGATGTACCACGTAGTTCTGGATATCAAGTGTGGCAGATCCAAACCCTTCCTGTCAAATATGGTGTGTCTATACACACAGTTACATCAAACATACTCCCTAAACACAGGTTTGAGAGCCAAATGCCAGCCATCCTAAAGCTTTGTGGACGATTGCAATGCACTTTTGTTTGTCTTTCTTACGCCCCAGCTTCAGGAAAAAAAGAAAAAAGACAACATAATTATCAACTTGATGATCGACTTTTGAAACAGTCGGAAAGTCAGTGACTCTGTAGACAGAGGAAAATTTGAACGAAATGGTCTCAGATTTGTGTGCGATGAGGCAGCGTTATAAAACACACAGCATTGCCCAATTAAAACTCACCATCTTCGCTCTGGAACAGAGCAGACCACCAAAGACGAGATGGTGAGGCGATAGGCTGATTATCTTCTGTCAAACATAATTAACTCAGGCTTCGCACTCACGGAGTGCAGGGGAAGAAAGACAAGTACATAAAAATTGATATTCCATCCTCAGAGTTCACTTTCAGATTATGTACGTTGTCACTGATACTCAGCAATGACATCACGTTGTTCCTATTGACAAACAAAACAGTAGCTTTTGTCTCCTGTTTTCTTTCTTTCTCTCTTTCTTTTATTCTTTCTTTCTTTCTTTCACAGCATATATATATATAAATCTATGACGAAAATCATTCTCCTATCTTTGACGAAGATGACTTACAACCCGAGCACTATTTTGATCTTTCTAGTTCTTATAACAACAAAATGAGCCTTGCTACACCTTTCTATAGCCCTCCCCCTTCCCCACTCCCCGTCCCCAAGCACCTCCCTCCCCACCCCGAACTTCATCCTCTTTTCACCTCCACTATCCATCTTAGTTTCTTTCTTTAAGTCTACCCTTATCTTGGATGGAAACCTCCATGTCAGCTTGTACCATTAGAGACGCTGAATCTTCAGCTGAGAGAATCGACAACCGTCGGTCGCTCACACATGACAGCTCTGGTTAAAAAAAGACAGAAAAAGAAAGGCCTGCCACCCGATTAATAGCGTATTTACATAGACCTGGTGAACTCTGGGTACTTTTTTGTCTCGTTTTTGTTCGTGTTCGTTCAGCATTCTTCACTTCCATTTCTGTGATCTTGTCATTTTGGCCTCATTTCACGAGGCTCGACCAATCGTAAGGCAGCTCGCTATTTTCCTCGGCAGGGTTTGACTTGCAAGTTTTCGCCACCAGCCAATCAAGGGAGGCCTGGGCTGTTGGTACATACTGGTATCTGTGTGAGCTGCAGGGTTGTGTGTATCAATCATTTTGGTGAGGACCAGATTACCCGAGACGGCAGCCAGGCGGCTCTCATGGAGCACTGTAATAAATACAGCCAGGAATCTTCAAAAAACAATGTTTGCTACCGACGCCATATTTAAACAATTTTACTGGGGGCATCCATATTTAATCCTATTGCATTTCCGGGGTTAAAAGGATGCTAAATGTCGTGTCTTCACCGAGAAATGAAAAATAATGAACTGGATTCCCCAGTGAAAGACTAATGCGTTACCCAGCAGAGCAAAGCTAGGAAACTGGAAGTATGCATATATTTTCTTGTTTGCCTCCCATGTTGACAGTGCTAACTTGGCCGCCTCCGTTTGACTCCGCCGCTCTCGATTACTCGTGTCGATTTGTTGAGTTTATTTACAAACATGGCCGCCCTGTCGTTAACATTAAAATTTCCCAAGTGAAAGTTGTATTGTGTGGCAGAGGCCAACGACTCCTATTAGCGTTATTATTAAAACTGGCGAGCGGAAGATAATGGACTGGAGCTATTTCCAAGACCAACAAGCCAGTGTCAGACCGGTGCTACACTGACAGGGGCTGTTGGTTCGGCAGGCAGTGCGGTTGTTTACTGCCAAATGTTCCATTTACATTCTCAAACTCCGCACATACAGAGCTGCACCACAACAACGACCTTTTCGCCCGTACTTCTTTCTTTCTTTCCCCCTATTAGTGTTTTAATTTGAGTTCGGGAGGCGACCATTGTAATTTTGTGCAAAGTCACGCATGCGCCAGGTCCCATGAGCGCATGCACGGCGAAGGTGACCGTGCTTTGGACCGGAAGTCCCCGTGCAGCCAATAGCATCAGGACAGAGCCATATTTGGACTAATTGTCGTAGTAGTCGTGGCCTGGCCAGGTTATGAGCTGTTGTCGCACGCGCGCCAGCCGATTATCAGTCTGCTCATAACTGGAAAGACAACACCGAGCCACACCACTGCCCCCTCTCTCCCGATCTAAATATAGAGAAAAAAAAAATAAAGAGAAACAAATAAAACAAAAGATATCTTCGTCCGTGAATACAACGTGATCTGGGCTGTTTCACACTTGATTTGTTGTCTCATAAACCTGATCTAGTTTGCCTGTTCCTCTCTGCCAAGATAATGGCTTAGCGAACAGAGTACAGCAACTAAAACAGACAACCGTAAGTTTGGTAGTGATCTGCATCACCGCTTGGCCAATCCTCTGCTTCCTGACAACCCCTGACCTCCTGACTTTGTTGTCGCTTTTGTCTGCCTGTCTATGAGATTTTTGTTGTTGTTGTTGTTTGTTTGTTTTTGTTTTTCCATCCTATCCCTCAAAAGGATTTGTGTTTTCCAAAGTGGTACTTCCAGAGAAAACAACCTATCCCTCATAAACAACAACAACAGCAATAACAACAAAATCTGTGCGCCAGGAGCCCATGCTCCAAAAAAGAAAAAAAATATATCCTTAAAATTTAAAAAAAAAAAAAACTCATAAATTTATAGTCCACACGTTCACATTTTTTGACCTCACCATGGGACATATCAGAGCCGCATTATTTGTTTTGTTCCTTCCACCGACTCTTGGTCCACAATTTGATATTCCCGCTGTCAAAATGTGTTCAAACAGAACAATAAACCGCATGCAATTGATCTCTCTGACAAATCAACACCAAATAGAATTCACACATGGCACGAACAGACAGACTCACACATGTAGACGGACACAACACACACACATATAAACACATACAACACACGCATACTCTCGAAATCGCCCACAAACACACAAACAGTCAAGCACAAGATCGTACGTGCAGAGCGACATTCACACGTGACAAATCTGCACTCGAGCACGTCCCTGCAAAGTGCGTGAGCTTCGGTTAGGGTCCGCTCCTGTCCTGCTGAATGGGACACCTCCAACCTTTTCAGTTTCTCACGTTCATCCTGAAAGACCTGGGTGAGTCGGCCAGACGCTGACACCAGTGCAGCCCCTGAGGTACACAGCCGTCAAGACTTAATACAATGAATGGAAGTACAGAGACCTCAAACTGTCGACTTAATACAGTGAATGACAGGTTAAGATCTACGTGAACGGGTTTTAAAAACAATTCATAAAACAGAAACAAAACGAAAAACGTCCTGAAATCGTCGATCCTGAAACCTCGTATCCTGTTTACGTTACCTTACACTTTAAGTGCGTCACCGATTTCCCTCAGATTTCAATACCCGTGAGGTCGGATCAAATGAAGAAGGGTCATTTTTTTTTTTTTTTAAATCAATGAATCGTGCCTTAATCCCTTCACCACAGTTTACTTTGATGTAAAATTCACGAACAGTGTTACGTAATCTGGGAGTTACTCAGCATTTCTAAGATTGTGGGATATATATAAAAAAAAAAAAAAGGGTGTTTAAGAGACACCTTTTACAAAAGGACCGATTTGAGAGATCGGGTAAATACCAATGCGCCCTTCCCTGGGATGGTGAGCGTCTCGACTTTTCCATTTCTCTCATCCCTTTTTGTTATTGTCCTCTGGTTTCGCAGTGGGAAAAACACATGATATTCTATGTTATATGTATATAGTACTTTGGCTTGTGTTTCTTTTTAAATTGTGAATACACTGTGGCTATGAGACAATATGATTCTAAGCCTCTGATCTCTCTTTTGTGTGCTATTTCTACTGAACGGGAAAGTATGTGTTGTTGGCTGAAAGTAATTAGAGTTATTTTCATCTATAGACTACTAGTCTGTGTGTGTGTGGGGGGCGGGGGGGGGGTTGATTTATCTGTATCTGCAATGTAGTTTCATCTGCATCAATACGAGTATTGGTGGTCTGAGCGTGAATTCTATTAAAATGATGAATTCGTTTGAAAAAAAAAATATATATATATAGTTGATTCTAAAGACTTAACAGTGGGCGCCATTAAATTTAATTGAAAAAAAAATGTCTGATTAAGGTTGAAACTTTTTTAGTACGAGGAGCGATGTGGATATTTGGGATTTACATTTCCTTGTAGATTTTTGCGATCGACTCTTCTCTGTTCTGAGTGTTCTCTTTGACACAATAAAAGTCTCAAAATCCAGGAGAAGATTAAAAAAAAAAAAAAAGGGTGTATATCATGTGTGGTGAGCAAGTCCATTTTCTTTTACTGAGTTGGTATGAATCTCCATCCTGTGTCACCAGTACTGTGTCTAAGCAAATTCATGCAGACCATTATCAGACAATCTGGCCCGAGCCGGAAGTTTATCCAGAACGTTCTGTGGAAATGTAAGGCGTGGCTACGCCCAGAGCTTGAGACAACTGGCCAACACATGTAATGCTCATCACGCGCCATCTGCTGAGCATGAAGACCTAATTGCTCGTCACAAGTTAACACTCCCAGTGCCAGGAATTAACCTCCAGTAACCTCCCCTTTTCTTCCGGTTGGCGGCCCGAGTGGGCGATATCTGCGGCACGAGTACCGGCCCCTTGCAGAACCGGCTGCCGGTCGTGTTTTGACAAGCTGGATCAGCCGGCATTCAATGCAGGGCCTCTCCAACCTCCCAGCAGCCGTAACCTTCTTTTTTCCTTCTGAGAATGTGTCGATCTCTGGCATTGTCAGACTTGGAATGATACTATTCTTCTTCCTTGTAGACAGCCTTGTCAGACTCCTTGTCTTCTTCAGTTGTCGCTTCAGATACTCCTGCCCCCCTCCCCCCTCCTTTCCCTTTCCCGCTCATATAGCACCCTCTCTCGTCATAATAATCACTACACGAGCCTGAGGTCGATGACAACGATGTCGTTGCTGATGATGGTGACATTGACATCTTTTCATCCCTGTGTAGCTCACCGAGTAGTGTCATCCTCCTCTTGAAAATCTTCTCCCCTTTTTTTTCTATCTCTCCCTCTCTTCATCTCCCTCTTTATTTCTCTCCCCGCCTCACTCTCTCTCCCTCCTCCAGGGGAGACTTTCATTTGATTCTCTTTTGCCATGGCGCTCATGTCGTTCTTATTATGGAGATGGCGACCCACGGCGCTTCTTCCCCCGCTCTGGCCCTCATTTCACGCTCGCCGCCCCTGTGGAGAAGTCCTTATTTAATACGCAGGCCTCCTTGAGATCGTTAGAATGTAAAACAAAACCCATTGAAAGAGGGGTCGACACTCAGGCTGAGTCGGCGACACCAAACTACTCTATGATAGCTTGACGTGAGCTGAATTCTGTAACACAGAAGGGCGCTCTTCTTGTCTGTCTGTTTCTGTGTGTGTGATGACAAGGGGGGGGGGGGGAAGAAAGCTGAAAATGATGAGTCAAACTGCATTTGTTGGCTCTGAAATTCACCATTTCGATGTGAAGAGGTAGCTGTCATGACCTGCATCTTCAGAAATTGGTAACAGTAATCTGTTATTTATATGGGCAATTCTGAATTTTGCCGAGATTTAGGAATTCCGTGTTCAGTTCCTGAAATTGAAAGAATAGATCTTTGAGTTTTATGGCTCTATTTTATTCAGATTCCGGTTAGAAAAATTAAATTCTCCTGCATATAATTACAATACTGTTGTCACCATCTGATCCCCAGCACCACTAAGTTAAAAATAAATAAGTAACTGAATAAATAATTGCATGAATATTAATAAATTAATTAATTAATTAATTAATCTAGAATTCCACGATATTTTCATTTGAACGAATAATAATAATAACATTTTATAAAATGTCTTCTTTGTTAATATGCAACCGGCGACCAGTTGCTAACCTACGACAATTCAATCAAATGATGAGCATAAAAAAAAAATGTTAATGTAAAAGAACTGTCCCATCTTTGTCTCCATCCTCATCATCGACGACGACGGTATGACTATCATTATCTTTAAAGGTCCTGCAGGGCTATTTTCACCTCCACAGAATCAAGATGAGCACATATTTTACCACGGATATCCTGAGAAAGCCTGTTTTCACCCCAACCGGTGGACATATTTTCTGGCTTAGACTGTGGCCATTCCTCTCACATTATGATTGTCTGGGGGGGGAGGGGGGGGGGGGGGGGGGGGGG
>JBCAUA010000013.1:1461741-1474359 GCA_038406235.1 Peronia verruculata | reverse complement strand
TTTTCTGGTTGAGACTGTGGAAACTCTTCTCACATCATGATTATCTGCCCCCCCCCCCCGCCACTTCCACAGCTGCCCCACCCCACCCCAGGGTCCCTGAGGCCGGCCAGGCTGATGGGATATTGGAAGCCCCGATGACACATCGCCCCACAATATCAGTGGAGGACGAATTAACGCGCCACCAGTTTATTGTGTGAGCCAAATTAGGAAGAATGCGATGAGCTTTCCAATCGTTCACAGATGATTTCACCCCAGAACTGGCAATATTACGACATGGTTTCATTGGCCCGGCAGGAGTTGTCGGCCCTGAGAGAGCGAGGGATCTAGTCCTTGGCCGGCCCATCAACACAGCAACTGGCAGGGGAGATTAGAAAAAAAAAATTAAAATAACGAAAATCAGATCAGGATTAAAATTACAAGGAGAAAAAAAAAATCAAATCAAATGGGGGGGAAAAAAAAGGGCAGGTAGCTGGAAACCTCATTTAAAATCCATGCATAGATGTGGTGCATGGCGGGGTGGTTATACGTTAAGATGGTATACATTCTGTGGGAAAGCCGTGGATATATTATGGCAGAGATATTTTAGTCCATTGCTACTGAGCCTTGTGGAAAATAACACATCTGTCAATAGCAAGACCAGCGATAGCTTTAGCATTGATTCTGATAACTCAGCTCCCTCCGTATTCTCCATTTTTTTTCTGTCTAAATATTTGCTTGTTTGTAATGAGAGTTTGTTTTTCAAATGAGACTGTCAATCATGTGATAAAAGAAAAAAAAAATAAATAAAACACGAAATTGGGAAACACAATAGATCTTTTTAACAACATATTTTCATAGGACTTTTTTTACGAGGGGGGGGGGTGATATTTTGGGGGGAGGGGGGAGGGGGTGTATTTATCTTAAAATAAAATGAGTAAAACAGTAGATTAGCAGACTGTTACTTTCCACTGTCTTGTATGGAATGTGCTGTTACTTACAAATACGACAGTTCTATGTCACACTGTAACTGTAAGCCAGTGGGCGAAAATGTGATGTGAAGAGAGGAACTATAGAGAATGTGAAGGCGATAAAGCATGAGCATACACACACACACACACACACACACACATACCCATACAAACACAAAAACGGGTCAACAGAGGGTTAAATAGATATGCTGGTCTCCATACAAACAATTACATCCGTTGATTGGATTAATTCGAGCGCTGGTGGTCAAATCTTTTCATCATCAGACATACGTCTTGTTGGCAACTACTGTCTATTAGTCTTATCGAGGATTCTATTTGAAATTTATTCAGTATATTTGGATTTTAAGTAACAGTCAGGTCAGGACTTGAGAAATAATGAAAAAGTTACATTTCTTCTGAGCTGTTGGAATTGTCTCATAATGAAATCTCTGACTTATTTGTTTGTTTGTTTGTTTGTTTGTGTTGAGGTTTAACGACACATCGGCACGATCACGGCTACATTAGTGTTAAACGCGGTAAGATACGTTTACACGTCAAGAAGAAGAGAGAATAGAGAGCGGGATAGATGACAGGAGCGAGGAGTAAGAGAGAAGAGATGACATCCCTGGAAGGTCGAAGATGGCATTCCATGGGAGACATCCCGCCGATAGCGGGCTTTCACCGCCTGCAGGTGGGAGCAAAGAACCTACTAATTACTAAGAGTGAACGTTACGAAAACAAACAACTGTCACCAGATTGATACAACTAGATTATGAATGATATCATTACAGTTGTACCTGCAGTGAATGGTTGATTGTATCAATGTTTCTCTTCTTCTCTGCTCCACCTCCCCTACTTTATACCTTTCCCATCGCTTTCCTTCGTTATCCCCCCCCCCCCCCTTTCCGCTTTTGTCTCACAATATTTGACTGACACATGACCTCTGCACTGGGCTTGTCCATGGTAATTTTAAACAGAAGTAATAAAGAAATAAAGCTGGGAAAGCCACTTAAAGACACAGTGGTTTATTCCACAACCAAAGTAATCTGTTATAAAACTTTACTGTAAACTGTCGGGATGAATGGTAGCGTTAAAAAATATGCAACAGTATGTAAGCCTCGGATCTTGTCCTCTAACGCAACTTTCTCTCAATCCTTCGATTTCCAGTCGAGACACATGGATGTTCACACAAGCAGATTCACTCACTCACTCACTCACTCACTCACTCACTCACTCACTCACTCATTCACTCACTCACTCACTCACTCACTCACTCACTCACTCACTCACTCACTCACTCACTCACTCACTCACCCACTCACTCACTCACTCACTCACTCGCTCACTCACTCACAAACAGACACGTGCATACATATCAAACTGGATAAAGTTTCATATCTCCACGGCCATTATCGATTTCCGGAATGAAGAGATCGATCCCCGACCATATGTTTCGTTTTACACCGTCTGACGTCGCCGATTGTCCACACCTGTATTTGTTCTTCGCCCGACCTCATTATGTTCCCATAGAAAATCAAAGAGGATCCGCGCAGAGAAACCGTCTTGGGCCGGCCAGGCTCTCCTGGAGGAAAAAAAAAACCCGTCTACTTTTAACATGCATTTGTTCTAAAGCAAATACCTAAAGAATTGAGACACCCAAGCAATCAATTATAATACAGTTAGAGATATTTAAGATAAGGCCAACTTCTCTCAGTAAGATACAAAACATAATTCTCTCCCGCATTGTTTCACCTCTTCACTGAAAATGCAGGGACTTAAGATACTGAATGAATCTATTAATCTCAGGCCATTTTACGTACGCAACATTCTGTAACGATCTAAATTTCTAGATTTCAGCTGATCAGATGTGACTTTGCGCTCTCAGTGATACAACTTATATGGGAATAAACAGAAATGTATGAGTTATAATATCTTGTTGGTAGTTGGAAAATGACAGATGGAACTCACACATTGATTTGCTGCATCTGATCTGATCGACATTTCAAGACGCGAAAATATGTCTTTGTATATATACATCAAAGTCTGTCCGGTATTAAGTTAAACAGGGGTTAGGAAAACCGGGAGAGGGGGATGGAGGGGGAGAGAAATGGGCACATACGCCAGGAAATGACCAGAAGAGAAGGAAAAACCCGACTGTTAGCAGCTGGCATTTCGGCCAAATCTCTCAGACAAGAGCAGATGAAAGATAAAGTACCAGGCTGATAGTCTCATTCATCGTCAAATCAAAACTACAATCATCGAATGTTCTTTTTTCTTCTTTTTCACTCCATCCCTCCTACGACTCGTTCAGCCATTTTCATTTTGGAAGCCCATTTGATGTTTGCTTGTCAGTCCTCTGTCAACAGTTTGAGATCGGGTCCAAAGCCCGCGCACCAAATTTGGCCTCCGTTCGTGAATGGCGGGGAAGAATTCCAAAATGGGGAACTTTTGGACTCCAGCATTGAAGAGGTTCGCACGACATCACCTTTGACTTAGGGTTGTGAATGTGGCCTGTGTACTGAGTGTGTCGGAGTGCGGTCTGCCCCAGGGCTAGGCAGTGGTGGAGGTCGCCATTGTTACTATTTCAGAGATATGAAAATGGTACATCGCGCTGAGCTATTGTTGTCTCTTGTCGTTTTGCGAAACCAAATATTGGCTCACCAGAACTGGCCGATTTAACCTGTTCAGCCATTTCGCCCAACACGAAGACGAACTTAAAACGCTTTATTTACTTTTGCATGCATCTTTTTCCTCAAATTAATCGCATCTGGGACCGAGGCCTTCAACTTCATCGAGGAAAATGTACACAAAAAAATGACAAAAAGTACACTAAGTCCTTCCGCAAACAACCAGACAAAAAGGAAGACAATTAATCAGGACCTTAAAGACACTTCTCTCCCAGTGGCAAATCATCCATGATTTCAAAAGAACATCAGCAGAGCACACACTTCAGTGACACAAACTACCAAACTAAGAAACAGCTGACCGTCACTTCAAGTAGAACCAATTTACTGAAAGAAGCTGGGATTGGAAATGGGGACACGCGCGCGTGTGTGTGGTTTTAGATGCGTGTGAGCTTGTCTTTCTCTCTGGTGTGTGCATTCTTCTACCAAACTCAATGATCATAAGTTGATAAACAAAACAAAACACTTGAGAGAGAGAAAAAAAAATTGTTCAGATGAGATAAACAAACTTGTGATATTTCGCGATAGATTATTGAATGCTTATCTTCACAACAGCCGCATTTACCATGGATCAACCCACTTCTAGAACAAGTTTTTGGTTCAGACAACTCGGTAACCTGAACAGCAATTAAATATGGAGTCAACGTGTGAGTCGTCATAAGCTCATCCCACCTCTCAATTTAAATCTCAGTTTGAAGCTTGGACTCTGAGATGGTCTCGGCGATAGAGTCTGACGTGACAGAACTACCTTTGACTCTTTGATAGTCTGTGGTGTTAGAAATGTCTCTTTGTAGAATCTGTAGTGTCAGAACTGTCTTTGACTCTTGGATAGGGTCTGTGGTGTCACGCCTGTCTCTGACTCTTTGTAGAACGTGATGTCACAACTTCTTTGATTCTTTGATAGTGGCAGAACTGTCTTTGACTCAGTGATAAAGTCTGTCGTGACAGAACTGAGCGATAGAGTAGTTCACGGCAAAATGTCTTTGGCTGTCTGATGTAAAAACTGTCTCTCTGCAATATTTAGCCTTGTGATTACCTGCTCTCTAGGACTCTCATCTTTTCGTGATCCACAAAAAGGCAACTACTGTTATTTCAAGATCCGTGAAAGAAATTGTACTATCTTTCCTTTCCCCCTTTTTATCTGATACTCTGTAAAAATGAAATAAGCGTATCATTATTCTTTTTAAGGACTGTTTTGGATTCATTATTTTTATTACTGTTACTATTAACCATTTTAGGAAAGATAGTGCTTTTCCCTTTTTGTAAAGACATTTAGCTTAAAAACACGTGTCAAGAAAAGTTTATACCCACAGGACCGCAGAAATAGGCAATTGTCACCGAATAAACAGATTTAAATGTGTTGCATGTAGTTAAGGGACGATTTAAAAACAAAAATACTTTGCAACATCTCTTATTATTTATTAAATCGTTTATTTATTAAATATTTTTGTATTTGTTTATCAATATTTATTTGTTTATTGTGTATTTATTTATTATGTATTTATTTATTATGTATTTATTATTTATGTATGATTATTTATTCATTTATTTGTCTTTTTATTTATTTATTATAGCTCATGGAGAAATATTTATGTTACTGGACGACATTTTTTATTTCAAACATCTACAACTATCAAGGATTGGCCGAATGCGATTTGTCATCAAACTGAGTTCATTACTGGTTTATCAGAAACACTTATTCACCGCCCCTCCCATGAGATTTAAGATGAATTCTGATTTTAAAAAAATAAGAGGGGAAAAAAAAAGATAGAAAAATCCAACATAAATCGAAAGGCGTGTGAACTGTATTTAGGGACGTAACGGAAATCTCGGTCACACCCGAACGGTTCGGCCATCTTTTCATATGTCCACGTAGGCGAAGCGAACAAGCAGCGTCCGCACCACAGACTAGTGGTCCGCACCGTGCGGAACAGAACAGCCATAATTGAAAAGTTTTGCACCTTTTGTGTTCTAAAAAACGGCTCTCTCAAGATGCAGCTCAAGTGTTTTGGCAGGTGCGAACATAAGTAACTACAGTGAATCATTTAACACCTTCCATTGGCAAACCCCTTGCACTTCATTGCTTGTTCATGTGTTCTGGTATACTTGCAAAGAGCGTTGTCTTGCAATGTTTACAGCCGAGATAGAGACCGTAAAAGCGCCCCCGAAATGCTGAAAAGAAGCAACTGAACTGAACCTTGCGATATCTAAGACCTGAGTCACCGACGGGTAATTAAGTGTTAAAAAAAAAAACACTGCTATTCCCAGCCGGTGATTAAGATGTTGATATCGGGGGAAATGTGAAAGAAATGTGATAATAACAACAAAAAACATTCAGGTGTGGAGATGTTTCGATAGCCTGGCTCTTAGGGATCCCTCCCTTCCCTTACGCCACTTGACTTCCTAGTCTCTCTCGAGACGCGATCTGCCCAGGGCGAGCCGCTTTGCTGTGGAGAATTATCACACCCGTCATTGAGAACATGAGTCGGTATGCGCAGGGAAACAGTTTATTCACGACATTGTCAATGCCAAGGAGAAGAATGTAGTAACTCACGCCCATATTTCCAACCAGCCCTCGGGTGTCGGCGGGGCTGGGTGAGTTCCAGGAAATGTACTGTATTTTTTGGGGCACGCCCCCCGCCCAGGTCGCTGATTCATCTTCGTTTCTTCCAGGGTTACTCCCCTTTAATCGAAAGAAGGGCTAAAAAAAAGCTTTGGGGAAAGATTGTAGATTTGGGGCCTTCAGCACAAGATTTTGTTCAGTAGTTTCCTTCCTGGCAGTGCCAAAATGGAGCAAATAGTAATATCTACAAAGGGCATTGTAAAGTCCAAAGGTTTCCCTTCAATGTAGAACTGCTGAATGAGGAATGAGATGACCTAAAAATGCATCTTCTCCACCCCTCCCCCCCCCCCCCACCTTATTCGCCCATAGTTCATATATAAAATAGAACAACTGTGCAGGGTCTATGACTTACAGCCCATACGCGCAGCCCCTGCACAAGACAATGTGTTAATTTACATATTTTCTCTCCCAAGCAAATGCTAAATAGGCCACCGTGAACATCCATAACTAGCTAAAAAAATTAACAAAGTGATTACTTTTTTCTTCAGATTTGCTACTATTCTGCTACTGTCCTTTCTCTGTTCCTAAAAATTGGCGCCAGCAAAAAATGTTACTGACAACCAAAACGTTTACGTTTCCGACTAATTAAGTCTAACATCCTTGCTTATTTTTTCCCCTCCTCCGCTCCTTTAAGCCTTTGGTGTTCTTGTAGGTATTGTTAAAAAAAGGTTACGATGACTGAAATGAGGAAGACAACAACAAAAGTTCCAGACTTGACGCTCTTGTGCCCTAAAGAACACTTTGGTTATAATGTTCTCCGTGTTTTGTGGGTTATACCTTTTAGGAATGCAAATGAACAACACGAGAAGTGGATGATAAATAAATGTTTAGAGGAAGTGAATAGCATTGTTAGATAAAATCAGGACTACGTCAATACCTTGTGGCAGGAATATTGGTGGTTTTTATTTTTTTTTTTGGGGGGGGGGGGGAGGGGGGTCTGTCACTCCATATCCACAAAAATATAATAAATATGATGAAATTCAGAACTAATGTTCTAATGTCCCAGCTGTACTTTTTTTTTTCCATCATAACTATTACGATAACATTTTCTCGAGTATCACTTGGTGTGGCCTGTATTCATACACATCCAAAACGTAAGATTCATTCTAGATAGAAACTATAACCATGACGTCATGTTGCTAGCTCATGCGTGTATCAATCGAAGTCTACCATCTGTCACGTTCTGTGTCTTTATCCGCAAAGCTCGTGCCCTATTTTTTGTTAAATAATCGTGTCCCTCTATCTCCCCCGTCCCCTTTCTCGTTTTTGTTTTTTTTTAAGAACCTCAGAAATCGTTTGAAACTCAGACTAAAAAGGGTTCTTCTGACATTTAATCTTCTTAAAACTGTAAAGTGCTTCAATAGACCTATTAAACTACGGACTATAATGCTCACACTCACGGCTCAAAGCACACGGATCACCTAATACGGCCGCTGGTCGAGGCCCCACAGTACTGAGGATGCTTGTTTCGACACCATAAAGGCTACATGCTGACACAGTGACTGTCTTCGTACAATGCACTCGGCCTTTATTACATTAACCCTTTGAATTTGTTTGATTTATTCTGTCATAGAAGGTAACCATGAATGCATAACTTACTTGTATTTTCCTTTCTTCCTCACATTTTTCTTTGCTTTCTTCACTGACACTTTTGTAAACATAGGTCATACATGCAACCACACTGTAGTAAATTCCTTGTGATATGTAATTCATGGGCTCATTCCCAGATGTTACATTAAGAAAAAAAAATGAATGAAATTGTCCATCTGTTGAAGGAAAATGCTAAATGCTCATATAAACAAAACAGTACAAAAATAAAAATCAATCTGAAATTTCTCACACAAACAACACCACCAAAACCCAGGCATTTTTATGGCAGCTCTCACAATCTCTGTGTTCCTTAGCGTGACATCGTGGAGGAAGGAGAAGGAGAGGGCAAAGAAAGATAAGAGCCCGGGTCGATTGGCCAACACATGACAGTTATATAGGCTTCGGTACGGGATAGCTTAAGATGTGCAATGGAGCGGCAAAATTATATCGATTCTGGCTTTACATTAAATGTTATTACAGCAATAATGTCAGACGGGAAAAACGCGATACCTTTAAGAATCTCACACTGCTGAAAGGGGTAGGGGTTCTGGCTTGTTTATAGTTCTAGTTTGGCGTCGCTGTCGCTGCAGACTATTGCTGCTGCTGTTGCTGTTGTTGTTGTTTTTGTTGTTGTTGTTGTTGATATCGTTGTTGTTGTTTCTTTTCTTGTAATTGTTGAAGTCATAGTGGTATCGAAGTGATATTAATAGTAAAGGAGGTAGTGAGTTAAGTGCCAATGAATATAACAGTTGCGATAGTAATAGTAATAGGGATAGTGATACTATTAGTGGTTGTAGTAGTGATAATGATACTAGAAGTGGTATTGATAGTGATGATGGTAGTCTACTGATAGCGGTTGTGATAGTGGTAATGGTAGTGATAGCGGTAGCGGGCGTGGTAGTGGTTGTAGTAATGTTTGTGGAAGTGGCTGTAGAGGAGATAGAGGCAGTGGTTGTGGCAGTGGTTGTGATAGTGGTTGTAGTCGTGATAATTGTTGTGGGTGTGGCAATGGCTGCAATAGAGATAGTGGTAGTGGTTGTGGTGCTGGTTGTGGTTGTGGTAGTGATAGTGACGGTGGTTGTGGTAGTGACAGTGATAGTGGTAGTGATAGTGGCTGTGGTAGTGATGGTGATAGTGGTTGAGATAGTGATAGTTATAGTGGTAGTGATAGTGGCTGTGGTAGTGATAGTGGTTGTGGTTGTAAAACCGACTAAGTGACGGCGATCAGGGTAATGGGACTGTTTAAAGACATTGCAGAAGTATGTTGCTCTTACTTAAATTTAGATTACCTTTGTTCGGTATTACAAATAGTAATCGAACAAAGATATTTTGGAAAGATAAATGTGCAATTATAAGACACTTCAAAAAGAAAAAAAGGTTACAATAGTTTACCTCAGACATCTTTTTTGTGGGAGATAGATGATCTTTTTCAGAATCAGAAAAACAGTAGCTTTTCCCAGTCAGTGACGTTCTAAATGAAAAATATGCGTGCTTGCACTTAATTTTAGATTTAGATCTATCTTTGTTCGTTGTTACAAACAGTAATCGAACAACGATATATTGGAGAGATAAATGTGCTATTATAAGACATATTAAAAACTACAGGCTTCAATAGCTTGCCGCAGGCATCTTTTTTGTGGAAGATAGATGATCGTTTTGAGCCATGAGAGTCAGAAAAACAGTAACTTTTCCCAGTCAGGTACGTTCTAAATAAAAACTAAACTCTATGTCCCTCTTCCCCCCCCCACCCCCCCCCCTTTCTTTCTCTCACTCCCCCTACCTCTCTGTGCATGTGTGTGTGTGTGTGTGTGTGTGTGTGTGTGTGTGTGCTTCTCTGTAATTCTGGTATCTCTTTTTATTCCATTCCCTACAATTGCTGCTTTATGTGTGAACCTATGGAAACGATACAGATGTGTGGGGAAAAAAAAGGTTTGACATACTGCCTATTAACACTGACAATCAACACTATTGCAAAACATGAATTAGTATCTATAGTGCTTAGACAATAATGGTATCGATCATAGCATATGGTGTCTTTGTTTGTTCTGTAACTTAATCAACACTGGGGTTACTATAAGGTCGAATTTTATCAATCTATTATCATAGCTTAACAAATCAATTTTTGGGCAGATTGTACAATGGATGTATGAGGGTTTGCACTATTAAATAAGCAAAGACAGTGAAGTACTGAACTACGACGTTTCAGACTTTTCACAACTGATCAAAAATGTGCAATCAAAATTATTGTTTTAATGTGATTTGTAGCATTTGGAGTCGTTGTTGAAACAAATAATTTTGACAGTATACTCTTAGAAGTGCCCATCATTACACACGCTAAGAAAGAAGAACGCATCTGAACAACAATAGCAAATAAATGTGACAAATTTAAAATTTGGCATCAAAAGACGGATCAAATACGCGATTTAAATTTAAATGGGCCATATAGCATTTGCAACAGAGGAATGAAACTCCTTCTAAAATAAATTTTAAAAAAAAACGAAGCTAGTTGATCACAAAAAAATATTAGAGTGACGTCAAAAACAAGATCCAACTGTGCCATTATTTACAATGTAAGATGAAACCATAAGATAAAACACACACACACAAAAAGAGAAAGAGAGAGGCTAGTACTTACGACCCAACATACCAATAGCGCGTCATCAATATTGCGCGTCATCAAAGCCCCAAATAAAACGGCTTCCACAAGAAGTATTGATCGGTCCATCTGCCTTGGCTATGCCTGCCCCCTTAGCTTCTCAGCATGGATTCTTCATGACACACTAACGTCTTAACTTCGGTCAGACGCCATTCATAGGACCCGCCGGAGCATTGTTTCCTTAGTAAAACACTTCATATCAGGCATGGTCTTTTGACGAGTCCATTTAGCTTGGACCCAGGAAAGAGTTTTTCAGAATACAATATAATTAATTAGCCAAGGAGGGACTTGTGGCCAGAGGAAGAGAGAGTGAAAGAAAGAGAAAAAAAAGGAAATGATGATGCTGGGAGGCCCTCAGGGACGGAGGAAGGTTAATACAGCCAGCTAAAGTACAATGCAATTCATTAGTCAACAAAAACTTACAGAACTGCGCCTTTCAAGGAGACACCTTGGTTAGCTTCCTCAATGCTCATTCATTTTATTCTTCAGTTTTATGATTTTTGAAGATTGTTTCCTCTTATATCAACTTTGGGTTTATTCATATTGATCGCCACAATTGGTGTGTCTATATCCAGTTAAAAGAAGACAAGCTTTCGAAGTTTGTAGCTTCTAAAGCCAAAGTAACCAATTACATTAATATTCCAGGTTTGACATGAATAGGCAAGCACTGGGTAGTCTTGGCTACAGAGTTTGGAAATTTCATCCTTTGGTTCATTGCTTTAAGAATTCACCTTTCCATTTATTAAAAAAATATAAAAAAGAAAGAAAAAAGGCGTATACAGTAGTCATTATAGACTTTTAGGTTACAAAGTATGATGTTTTATAAGTTTATGATGCAGATGGGGAATTATTATAAGTATAGTTGCATGGTGGGTGTAGAAAAAGTTCTGAAGACTATAAACAAGATTTCCATGAAATGTAGAGACAGAATAAACAAGCAGTAAGGTCGGGAGAGGCTGTCGGAGAACACTGCATTTTCTTTGTCAATGTCAAACAAAAAAGTTATGGAGATAGAGAGGTGAGTTGGGAATAACAGAAACACAGGGAGGGTTGTTGGGTTGGGAGAGTGGGAGAGATCCTATTCAGGAAAGGGTGTAAAAAACAGGGAACTAAAAACGATTGGGAGAGCTGGGAGAGATTGGAGCAAACTGAGACAGGCTGGAGAGCCTTGGGGGGAGGCGGGAGAGAGAGAGGTTGGAAGAAAAGTGGGAGCTTGGGAATGACTGGGAGAGATGGATTTTGGAAGAGCCTATGGAAAAGAAAACATCTAGGAGAACCTGAGAGAAAAAGATGAAGAGAGAAGAGCTAGAAGAGTCTAGGAGAGTTTAAAAAACTAGATGACTGAATAATTTTGGAGGGATGGGAGGTGGGGGGTGGAAGGGATTAGAAGAGCCTGGACGAGATTGGAAATTGAGCGAGTTGGATAGATTAGAAGACATAAGCCGAGACTATGACTTGGTGGGGAGGGGGGGTGAGAAGAGCTGTGATAAACTGGGAGAACTCGGCAAAAACTTAGAGATATGCTGGGAGAGGTCGAGAGAGTGATATAGATAAAGAAAGGTTAGGAGACTTGGAGAAATCGGGAGAACTTTGATACAGAGAATTGAGAAGGTTGGTAGAGGTCAACCTTAGAGTAGAAGGACAGAAAACCAGAAGGTGAACGGGAAACATGCATGACATATAATGGGATAACACCAAAAGGAAATAAGATAAATGAAAGGCTTTAGAAGTTGGGAAAATTTGGCCCTGAACATTTTCAACATCGGGAAGACGATGTGGATTGAAAACAATTCTGAAAGGAAGTTTACGACAAAATAAAGGAAAGCACGCAATTGCATCATTAAGGCTGTGCTGTGCATGTACTTTTCCTTTATGTACTCTGTTTTTCTTAAGCCTTTCATCCCAAGAAACTAGGATAACCTCGTATTTAAATTTTTTGTTATTCTTATTTCTCGCTCTCTCCCAACATAATTATTTACTTACATCTCTTCATCCCTATTTACCCACCCACCTGCGTACCTACCAACCTGCCTGCCTACCTCATTTCCTACCTACCTACCTACCTACCTACCTACCTACCTACCTACCTACCTACCTACCTACCTACCTACCTACCTA
>JBCAUA010000013.1:1440075-1451228 GCA_038406235.1 Peronia verruculata | reverse complement strand
CTATCTATCTATCTATCTATCTATCTATCTATCTATCTATCTATCTATCTATCTATCTATCTATCTATCTACATTATTTCTCTCTCTCTTTTCGCCTCTCTCTCTCTCTCTTTTCGCCTCTCTCTCTCTTTTCGCCTATCTCTATGCATCTCTCATTTCTGTGTTTTCACCTCTCTCTATATACCTCTCTCTTTTGTTTTCTCTCTCTCTCTCTCTCTCTCTCTCTTTTCGTCTATCTCTATACACATCTCCCTCGACCCTCCACACTCTATTACGCTGGCCACGGACCACAGGTCAATATTTGGATGTACCAGCTCTGTCTCCTCACAACTGGACATTGTCCAAGAGTCCAGGTCAGAGGAATGACGTCAGAGGACTCCTGGACGTGGATTGGGTGGATGTTTTGTGACGTGAGCAACAACACCAATGTCGCTGTGACATTTCACAAACATAGTACACACGCTAAGTAAAGTCAGCCACTCCCCAGAGTTGAAAAAAAAAGAGATGTACGACGCATTAAAAAATAAATAACATAAAAAAGATATATAAAAACAAGATAAGACGTAAGCTCAGTTGTAAATTACTCTATCTCCACTTTTTGCATTTTGAGAAAATTGAAGTTTTTCACACAGGAGATAAGGACAAAATGAGTTTTCAAACTCTACACGGTTGGGCAAGTGATCAATGAAATAATCACATTAGTTATATGGTAGATTTACTATCGCTTTTTCAAATAACATATCTATCTCCAAATAGTCCAAAAGATAGAGACAGAGCAACAAAGAATTGAGCTCACGAAGAGTTGGTTAAAGGTTTGACATTCCCGTGAAGAATTGTTTATCTACCTCTGACCTGGCCGGTTTTTGTTAAGCAACATACAAACTCGGTATCTTCCTCTGAGTGAGCACTCTAAGTACTGGCGTGAGTCGCTATCCGGCTTAGTGTGTGCCGGTCAGGGGAGGGAATCGTGAGTGTACTGAGCTGGAGTTGGGCCTAAATCAACTCATCAACAAAACAGGCCGAGTTTGTAATGCGCTAGTAATGAGTTCATGTTTGCACAGAGGCGTGCAGCGGAATAATGCGCACCGATATAAGCCCTTTTACCGCCAGCAAATGGGGGCATATTCACCTCAACATTTCGCGTGCCCTGCAGGCAGTGAGGGCATGGATATATGAATGACATAATGCCACGGCCCTCCTTTGATGTTACTTTTAAAGTCGGGGAAATTGGGTGAAAAGATAGCCAAACACGACCAGCATCACAGAGTGAGTCCATTAACATCCTTCGATAGGGCCTCCCCTTTTGATAGACCGGCACCCCGCTCACTATATGCAGAACTCTCCATCCCGGAGTCCGTAGAGATAGGCGGGTCCGGCGCAGAATAGCCAAACACCTCCGGCGTTATCACAGAGATACACAAAACAATGTCGAAAACGAAAAAAATCGTGACGGAAACGTGAGAGCCCAAGGTTCCGTTTTTGTATTTCTGGATTGTCTCTCTTGAACCAGGGCCAGTTTTCTCTCGGAGAGCGGGGCGGGCCGGCCGAGACACGAGCGTCACTATGGCCGCCGCTTTCTGTACAGTTCTCTGACACACTTATTTACAATGAAATGCTGGAGAGCTGCTGTCCATTAATACTTTTCGGCCGACGGTCGTAATGAAATTATTTCTTCGAGTGGAAGAGCTCTACTGAAGCCATCCCGAAACTGGAGTAAAATGAGAACTAGGGAAGAGAAGACAGTGAAAAAAAAAAAAAAACTCACAATTTCCACGGTTGTACATAGATGTCAAACTAACAGCTTTTTTTTTCATCGCCGCGATGTGAGTTTTCCTTTGCCCTCGAGCAGTTTACCAAATGTTGCCCGGCTCTGCATTTAGCCAAGCTGACGTTGGCACGACAATGTTTGTTTGCAGTGGATTATCACAAAAATGTAATTGATTAATTTGTAGACACGTGGGTTGTCGCCCCTACATCGGCCCTTCCTCCTTTTGTCTCATACATTTCTGTTCAACCCTTATTCGATAACTGGCAGGACAAATCGCATTCTGAAGTGTATATAAAACAGCTTAGCCTTACACACAGTCACACCTGGAAACATCTTGCAGCTACATTTTCATTCCCTGTTAAACCTTTTTCTTCTATGACTAATGGGCCTCCAGGCAAAATCCTCTCACATCTCTCTATTTAGCGATATTAACTGGGGATTATATTTCGGAAGAAGAGTCCACGGTATTCGTCACACGAATCTGTTCGTTTGTTTGTCTCTCTTTACATGTACATTTGAAAAGGGGGTAAAAAAAAATACTGAAGTCAAAAAAGGTCACATAAAATTCGCCAACAAACTGACTGATTGATCTAGCAATTACTTTTTTAGTTTTGCTGCACAATATTTGATTATCCAAATTTATAAACATATTTTTATATGACTTTCATAACTTGTGAAGGCATCGTCCGTACAGAGTTGTATTTTATATAATGATATCTACTTTGTTGACTTTTTTGGACGTGGAAACATACTCACAGTGTTGGGCACAACAATGCTGTAACCTTGCTGATGTGCAGTTAAATCCCAACACAAACAAACAAACAAGCAAACAAACGTGTTCCCTTGTCTTCTCAGTAGAAATGATTGTCCTTATCTGCTCAGTCTGATCAAAGGGATGACAGCAGATATCTCCTGAAATGATGAAGTCGACAAACCTTTAAACGCCAGGCAGGGTAAGAGTTTAAAGATCAAGATCTAGTCAGCCCTGGACAGTGTTAAAGACTGATACTGCAGATTGAAATAATATCCAGAAAACTTCATACATTATGGCAATATATAGTTTGCTGACTTTTTTTGGGTGGGGGGGGGGGAGTCGGTAAGTAAAGGGAGACAGAAGGAAAGAGTCAGGGAGAGAGAAAAAGAGAGAGAAAGGAGAAAGAGAAAGAACGAGAGAGAAAAAAACGAGAGAGAAAGAGGGAGACAGAGAGAAAGAGAGACAGAAAGGGTCCATGTTGAAAAAAAAAAAAAGATGAATTAGCGGAAGTGGGCAGCCGGAGAGAAAAGGGCTGTCATATCTGACATAGAAGAAGAAGAAGAAGAAGAAGAAGAAGAAATCCACAGTACCACACAATAATGATGAGGACTTGAGCCGGTGCCATGTGGACGCTGCATATGAATCGCCCAGAGTTATGCCCCATGCCAGGACATCAGGACAGAGCTCGTGCGCACGTGCCTAAGTGTTTGTCTTAGCATTTCTCTTACCCCCTCCCCATCCCCTCTCCCACCCCCACCCCCACCCCACCCCATCCCAGGCTGGCCAATGGCAGAAATCACTTTGAAATGAATGGACGATAATCGTGATTACCGCCGGTTTAGCAACATTCCCGTACGCAAACACTTCTCCAGCCGGGGACAATCGTCATGTGAGGACTCCCAGACTCTTCTCCATTTTTTCTCCGTCTTTCTCCCAAGGAAGAGCTGATCCCGTTTGATTCCCGGGAATGAAAAGGAAATGACTGAGGAGTCCACACCACGAGGACAGAAAATTCACGACTTCGACGTCGCCCAGAAACATCTTTTATGGAGGCGAAGGGTCCTCTACAGCATGATATCGCCCTAATCCAGCAGATGGGGTCCATTTTTTCCTCCCTGTCCTACTGGGCTCTTGTCAACGTCTTTGTTCTCTCCCCTGCTTTAGCTCGAGACGCGAGGGGGTGGGATGGGGAAGGGGGAGGGCCAGTGACGTAATCTGTCGACAATTATTGATGACGTTGATCGGCGTTACGCCCCCCCCCCCCAACCTCCTTTTCCTCCATCCTGTGAGTTGCTTTTACTTTCAGGAAAGCAAACAGAGGTCTCGCGTCCCTCGCCAAGACCCTCGTCCTCCAGACTTGATTGAAAATTCTCACAGACCATTAGCATTGTAACACGAGTAAACAGACCAGGCTGGGACCCACTCCGGACCCCAATCTTGCCATTATTCAATTTATCGCCGCTCGTCATTTGCATCGCAAAAGAACTCGTTAGACATGAAGAGTTGCAAGAGTCCGCGCTTTGTTGTACAGAAATACCTTCGATAATTAACTATCTTTTGCCATGCGCAGCGACCGATCGGGTACATCACCATCGTTGATTAAACGATCCCGTCCCAGGCCTGGTCCGAACAGACGTTTCTGTGACACTACCAAGAATGGCGACACCAACAAAGTGCATTACGACAATTTGCCGTGATCGTGTCATACGCCATCAATTCTCACAAGCTTGAAGCTGTTACGTGATCTCTCTTTAGGTATGGCGTGTTAGCTCAGTGATTTGTGCTGTGGCCTTTGTAAGCAGAGGTCGGTGGTTCGAATCGCATAGTTTGCATGTTGTATCCTTAGGAAAAATACTTAATAACACACAATTTTCCTCAGCTCACCCATCTGTAAAACGGGTACCTGATGTATATCGGGGGAAGTACAGTGGCGCTCCACTGCACTGCGGCGACACGGTCTGAAATGGCCAAGCCTATTTCCCCTTTTGGGGGTCAAGGGATGGTACTTTAACTTTTTACTTTAGGTGTTAGGTCTGGACCAGACATCGACGACCATGGCTCGCCAGTCCCTTCTGTTGTCAGTTCTCCTTATCATTTCGATGTTGCTAATGCCATTCTTGGTAGCGTATATGTTACCTGATACTCTTCCTCAAAACGTCAGTGGCATCTTCCGTCAATTTTGCCACCCGTTCCGCAGGAAAAGACACATTTGTTTCAAAATCATACCTTACATGGATTTTCATAAAGATCATGTTGATTTTTTTTTTTTTCATTATTCTTTTAATCACGTTTCAATTTCTTTATTTTTTTTTGACAGGTTTATTTTTTCAGTTGCAAAAACAAATTGATTATTACGAACTTGTGGAAAACAACGGACAGAAAAAAAAAAAATGAATAAACAATGAAAAATAGAAATCACATGATCTGTATTATCAAAGACAGTTTATTATGGGAACGAAATGTCTCCGTGAGCACCGACGTGGAACTTCTGTCATGGAGTGCAATGATAATATTCGACATCTTCTTAGACCATCCACTTAGGCCTGATACTTATTGTTTGTTTTTCGTAAACTTTCCAATCCTAAGAAAATAGGATAAGTTCTCCGCTTTAAGAGTTGCCTATTGTTTGGTGAAAACTCTTGTGGATAGAAATTTGGAATTTGGAAATTTTCCCCTGACAGCGGCACTCGGCCTACTCTTCGTCGATTCTGAACTGGCAAGGGTTCTTTAATGTACTTAGCGTACATACAGAGTCTCCAAAATATATTCGCCTTTATCCGAGAAGGCTAGACGTCGGGCTGCTCTACCACGAGGAAGCCAGGGGACCGTTGAGTCACTGGAAAAATGCTGGTTTCGATATTCGTGCCCTTCTATCCCCGAAAGAGAGGACCCGTGAGTTGAACACACAACCTCACCGAACGCGACTTGTTTTCACCATGAAGCAGACGTCAAACCACATAGCCACGACGACACTCGTCCGATACTTATGTTATATACATGTGATCTTATAGGCATGTGAAAGAGAACATTTGTCAATGACAACACATTCTGGGTTGATTCTGTCAGTGGTACACGATCATACCCGGGATTGCCAAAGACCTTGGCGTAAACGTTCTAAATTTGGTATCTCAAATAAAGTACTCTACAAGTGCGATCTCTCTCCTTTACATAGATGTACACCTGGCCTCCCCCTCTAGATATGAATTAAAGAAATTAATTCTTAACCACACGGGCTGCGGATGGATGGAAAAATACATTGTCTCAATTAGAAAGCCGAAGTTAACGTCGAGAAATGAATGTTTGAATACGTTCTACTGTATCTCCCTGAGTTACCACTCTCCGCCAAGTACACATGTCATCTCCGTCCTCAGTCCCAACTGGCAAGGCTTATTAGGATGTGAATGTGCTGGGCCAGGAGCTTGTCACGAACAGAGGGCAAACAGTCGCAGTTGCGATTCTTGAATAGACCCCAGCGACTTCCCGGCGTGTCAGGCTTCATAAATACGCTAAGTTCACTTCATCAAGTTTGGGCAACTCTGCCCCCCCAAATCAAAAGAAAATAGACTTAACAAAGCGCCAGCCACCCGCTGGGTGATGAGCACGTGAAGCAAAATGTGGTTTTGGGAAAGTATCTGCACACACATTAAATCTTTTCGCCATTCTTCCAGCCGCTGGCAAACTTGACAAATATTGGGGACCGCACACGTTGGGTGTTGACACACCAACACAGAGCCGGCGTGATTGGGAAACTGGCTGAGGGCAAACTGTTGTACTGTGTGTGTACTTTCTGGGCCTCCACTCGGCCCTGTGTCACGTGACAGCGGCAAACCAGCCTGGTGTCGGACGTGACGGGGACATAGTCATATTGTCACTTCTGACTAGGGAATTACTGTTAAATACACCGGGCATCCCTCTCTCTCTCTCTCTCTCTCTCTCTCTCTCTTTCTGTGTGTGTGCGTGTGTATACCAGTAGGATGACGTCACAAACTACGTTCCACAAGGTGCCATATATTTTATACGCTCCCACTAACTGGGGTATCGAGACAACGATGCAAATAAACGTAATTTGACAACATCAAATAATATAGTTTTATTCATCCTTAACAATTAAACGTTATATCTGCAAGATCGTCTGCAAGTGTTTGAGGTCCTAAGTTGACTGACATGCCGTTTGTCGATGGAAACATGGCGGACAGGTCCCATCAGGAGCAGTTGGTATTATGTGGCTCTGACTCACGATTGTTCTTGGCCCTGACCGGCACACAAGCTAAAAAAAACTCACATTGCTGTATTTCATCAGTGACGAGAACCAGTCGTCTGACAACAGCAGATAACAATGTCCTAATGCTATCCATGACAAGGGACTCATGAAAAATAATAATAATAATAATAATAACAATAATAATAATAATAATACATGTAATTGAGTATTTGTATAGCGCTTATCCCCGCGCAGTACAGGCGCTAAGAACTTTAAAATCTATTATTACCCCGACAGACCCATAGAAGACATTCATACGCGTCTCTCTGGGCAGCATACAAGGCGGCTGCCTGTTGGGCGCTCAGATCCTTATCAATCTAACAATATCAATCACTGTCTATAGTCGGGTACCGATTCAAACCTGGGTGGAGTCAGGAAATGTGTGTTGTCTTTCCCAAGAACAAATTGTTGGGACCTGTCAGGCTTCGAACCCTGAACTTTAAATCCCGAGTGCGACGGCCCAACCGCTAGGCCACCGACACCACCATCATCAACAACAGGCAATACTACCGCACTGTCCAGATTGCAGAGCGACATATGACAGGCTACAGCTGTATTTTTACATCCATGACTTTAGAGAAGTACGTGTAACAATATTTTTTTAAAAATGTAATTATAATATCAATGTTACAGATGAGTGCAAATATCCCGTGCAATTAGCAATAACACTGTGTGTTTGGACGATCCTCTTGGCGGGAAACTCGACTCCGCTAAATTAGTAAGTTAGAAATTACTTTCACAAAGTCTGTGAACATCTTGAGCCGGTTGTTACCTTAAAACAGGGGACAATTAACCCTCAATAGCTCAGAATATTCAACAAGAGACATCAGCAAAGACAACATAGTTTGATCATCGCCTTCTTTACCTCTCTGGAGTGTTTGTGTGTGTGTGTGTGTTAGAGTTTAACGACACATCAGCACGATCACGGCTATATTGTGTCAAACACGGTGAGATACGTTTACATGTCAAGAAAGAAAAAGAGAAGACAGAAGACATGACCAAATAGACAAAGAAGAAATGTTATTCCTGGAACGTAGAGGATTGCTTTCTATGTAGACATCCCACAAATTGCGGGCTTTCACCGCCTGCAGGTGGGAGCAAAGAACCTACTTATATATAGCCCGGGCCCCTGCTAAGGGCTCTCTGATGTGTAATCGAAACAGTACAATATGCAGAGGGACATATTTCGCTGCTGGCTCATTAGATGTATGGACAACATCGTCGCAACGTGTTATCAGTCAAGGATCGTGAAATCAGTAGTAGTAATAATAATAATAATAATGATAATAATAATAATTGATAATAGCAAAAGCAAAAATATAATAATAATGTGAACAAAAGTTCCTATTGTACAGCTAGCTCTGTTTCATCTCAGCAGAAATGGAGACGCAGAGCGGATTCATAAAATAATACATTAATTATATAATAGTCCTGTCACGAAAACTGTATCGGAGACATTGGCCTTCATTGTACAATTATGTCCTCTGCACGCTTAGCTTCTATTCAATAGGTTATACATGTACATTTTATTTACATATGGTTCTTATGTTGTTGTTTGTCATCACTACAGTTTTGAGCGATCACCTACTGCTAGATCATGGTCTGGACGTGAATAAAAATCACGTAAATCTGGTGATGATGACTACAGCTTTCAGCAATCATTTTAATAATCTGGACTTGAAAAAACAAAATCATGTAGATCTGTCTGTGATCACTACAGCTTTGATGGAACACTTACTGCTAGAACATAGTCTGGACTTGAAAAAAAAAAAGTAATGTAAATCTATTCATGATCACTAAAGCTTTGAACGAACACTTACTGCTGAAATACAATCTAGGCGAACAAAAATCGCGCAAATCTAATCGGCATCAGTGCACCAGATGCGCCAATTTTATCTTTTTCAAGCTGGTTGCTTATCCTGTCTCACGGTGATCACTCGGTCTTTGATAATTTTCACTTAAGCCTATTCCTTTGCTACATGCACGTTACTGTTGGCTGTCAAATGTCAAAATGTGTATATCTTTCTCCCAGTTATTTCTGTGTTCCATGTAACACAGTTACGATAGTTAATTAATTGGCGCCAGGGATCTGGCAGACAGCGCCGATCTGGGTGGCCAAACATGGACGCCATTACCAGTTCAGCCATCTTAGTTCCCCGGCTTGGCAGTGACAGACCGTCAGCATTTTTATGCTTTCCGTCAAAGAGAGAAAAGACTTGGTGAGATTTCTCCCTTCCGTCCGCTCATAAACTGCCCCCCCCCCTCCTCGCCCCCATCTCTATTCGGAATCCCCGAGATGTTGTATCCAGAGCTGAGCAGATTAAAATAATGGAAGTAGTAGTCGTGACAAACTAAAGCGGGAAAAATTTCGACATTGTCTTGAGTGCGATGAATTGTCTTGGGTGACTTTTGGGAATTCTGGAGAAGCCAGGATCGCTGCCGCTGAGCAAATATTATTTACTGCGGCCTTCTAAGGTGTTGTGATTAATAAAATTGATTGGCAAAGGCGGGGAGAGGGGATTTCCCCAAGGGAGGTTACCAAGTCGAGAGCGAAGACGAGTTCCGAGAGAGGGCGCTGTTTGTCGAGGCAGACGCCGGGCACAAAAACAAACAGGCCGTTATTCAATTATGCTTGATGAAGTTTGTGCAATTTTTATCTGTGTCAACACCGCCTTATTCATACCGCTTTGATGAGGTAAATTTAGACCATGCCCACGATTGACCCGGCCCCGTCTCCTGACAGGCTCTGGGCTAAGTTTCATTTCCGCCTTACAGATGTCCAGAAAATAGCCTGGTCATCTTGGCTGTTGGGTCTCGGGGAATGGCCTTTTCACGGTACTAGCCCTCTTTGATTGTCATCTCTGGGGGCTGGCATGGCGGGGGTGATGGAAGAGAGAAAACAGGGGGAAGAAAAAAGAGAGAAAAAGAGACAAAAAACAAAAAGAAAAGTAAGAAAGAGAAAGAATGATAGAAAGAAAGAATGAAAAACAAGAAGGAAGAGAGAAACAGTTAAAAGAGGGAAAAAATAAAGAAAGAAAGACAGAAATAAAGAAAAAGAGAAAGAAGAAAGCAATAAAGAAAGAAAGACAGAGAGAAAGAAAGAGAGAAAGAAAGAAAAGAAAGAAGGAAAGAAAGACAGAAAGAAAGATCGAAAATGAGAAAGAAAGAAAGAAAGAAGAAAGAAAGAGAGAGAGAAGGAAAAAAAGAAAGAAAGAGAGGAAGAAAGAAAGAAAGAAAGAAAGAAAGAAAGAAAGAAAGAAAGAAAGAAAGAAAGAAAGAAAGAAAGAAGGCAGAGGATGTAGGTACAGTTGGGAAAGGGCCGGGGAAGGAATAATGTGACCAAACGTCATACAATTTATGAAAAAAAAAATATAGTAAAAAAGAAAGCAAAGTTATTTATAAATAAAATAAAATGAATAAGAAAACAAAATAACACAAGATAAAATAAAACTTAAAAATTTAAAACTAAAAATTGAATAAAAATAGACTAAAATGAAATTTAAAAAGGGTTAAAAAAGAATAAAGTAAAATAAATGCAATAAAACATAATAGAATAAACAAAAATAATAATAAAATAAAAATAAAATAAAAATAGAAATAAAATAGAATTTTTGAAATATAAAAAAAAGAATAAATTGCATAAGAGAAAATAAAGTAAAGTTATTTAAAAAAAAAAAGACTCAGCTAATCTGCAATAAAATAGCATAAAGTAAAATAAAAGCAGAATGAATCTATCAAAAAAAAAAAAAAAAATGTGTGAGATGGAGAGAAAGAGTTAAAGAGAAAGATAAAGGAATGACGGAAGAGTAAATAAAATGAGTAAAAATAATGCAGAGATGGAAAACTTGGCTTAATAGAAACAGCTGTGCGGCTGAGCACACTTAGATCAAAATACTCACCTTAAGCGGCGAAATGCGCGCAGGAATCCCCCAGACACCGGCATTAAGCGCATTATCCTGGGCTTATCTCCATGCAGCTGCAGAAGATTCTGACATTAAGACAATTATATAAAAGTAAAGACGAGGTTTTTACGCGATCTGCCGCAGGTGCAAGTGTTCAGGGCTGTCATCTTTTTTTTTTTTTAATAACTTCAGTGTGTGTTGCACGCTTTAGTCATAAGATCATTATAGAAAACGATGTGAGTAGTCCGAAAGGTGTTAAATTTTGGGTTGGGGGGAGGGGGGAGGAAAAAAGACGATCTATCTATCTATCTATCTATCTAACTATCTGTCTTTCTGATGCTGTCTGTCTGTCTGCGTGTCTGTCTGTCTGTCTATCTATCTGTCTGTCTGTCTGCCTGCCTGCCTGTCTATCTATCTATCTATCTATCTATCTATCTATCTATCTATCTATCTATCTATCTATCTATC
>JBCAUA010000013.1:1424175-1434796 GCA_038406235.1 Peronia verruculata | reverse complement strand
GTTTCCAATTGTCCAGGATTTGATTCCCCCCCCCCCCCCCCGCTCTGATTTTCCCCCGGCCTGGGCCATTGACTCCAGTTTGGCGATAAAGTCTAAGATACAAATTCTAGTCCTTACAGAAACAAGGAAAAAAGAAACAGTGTTGTAAATTCTCTATAATGTCCTAACTGCACATCTAGCAATAAAACTAACAAAGAGTATCTCATATCGCACATCATAAAGAGAAATAAAAAGAACTACCCCCCCCCCCTTTTTCTCTTCCTCTTTTGACATGATGCAATAAAGGAGACCAAGTTGAATGGGATGAATAGCCCAACCAAAATGAGTTGTCTCGATGACTAATTGTTCTCTGTGTGTGTCCTAAACCTGTCATTATCTCACTATAGACTTGTCCATTCCCTCCCACCCCCTCCCTCCCTCCCTCCCTACGCCACACCCTTATACATAGGAAATAATCTTATTTTTCCTCTTGCGTCATCTACCTTTCCCACACACACGATAAAACAAAGCAGACAGTGAGTCTCGGTTACCAACATTGCTAGCGTGGTTACGTCTAAGAATTGTAGAAATTACTGTCCTCGAGAAAACTTCACCTTTCAAGTCTTTTCAAAATCCCCCTCAGCCACCCACCCCCCCTTCCCCCCCCCCTTTTTTTTTTTCAAATCATAAAGATAGTACATGTAATGACGAACTTGGTTTTGTCTTTTTCTTTTAATATATATATACTAGTTGAATGAATCTGTTGAACAAACGGGTAAACGTGTGCGCGATCATTTAGTGAAGATAATCGTTGTGATGACTAAACTCAAAAACATAACTTTACGTTCCTTTAAGTTCAAGCTCAACGTTTTTATAAAAATGACAGTGATGTGTGATCGTTTGGACAAGATGTATTGCAACATAAGTTTGTGTCCCCTTAATTTCAAACTCAATTTTCTTATATAAAAATGAAAAAAAAAAATGAGAGGTGGTAATTTGGACAAAATGTGGAGATAACCTCGTCATTGTGAATGAATTAACCTGGAAAGTATTTTTAGCATGTGAAATTAGGAAACGTTTGCCCAGATGGTTACAATTTAAAATTGAGAACTGTGAGTTCATTTTCAACTGGTCTTTGTAAGCCTGACCTAGTGTGGTTTAGTCCTAAGGCTGTGCGCCAGCACGGGAACTCGTCGTGGTGGCAAATGTCGGTGCCATCCAGGCTGCAGCTAGCGGGGTGGGTCGGGGGGGGGGGGCAGGAAGAAACAGAACCAGGGAGGTACAAAGTAATAGAGATAGCCTAGAGATGAATAAAGGGAAGCAGGGTGAGGCTTCAATGACCCATATTGCAATCTCTCTCTCCAATAACTCTATGCCAGGACGGCCTGCCCAGAACAATGGCGGTCTATTCTCTATGTCAGATTAAACGGAATGTTTTCCATCTATGGTCCTCGCTACATTCCCATTGTCAGTTCTCTCTTTTTCTTCTAGTGAGTCTGTCTGTATAAAAATGGAACTCTACGAGCTGCTAATCGACGATACTTTCCTTTCTATCAACTCAATCTCTCTCTCTATATATATCTCTTTTCTTTCTCTCTCTCTCTCTCTTTCTCTGTCTTTCTCTCTCTCTCTCGTTTTCTGACAGCCTCTCTATTTAAATGTGGCCCATTCTGATAGCAAAGTCCTGTAAATGCCGTAACAATTAAACACCACCAGTTCTCTCCCCTCCAATCGCCCCCCGTTGTTCAGAAGCTGTGATCTCCCTTCCCTGTATCCCTATACAATCAAAAGAGTTGGTAATCCATACACTTCTCACGGACTTTGTTCCCTGGGACGAGCTGGCTAGAGGGGCCGATATTATAATATGTTTGATCATATTTGCCATCGATAACACCCTGAATATAGAGGAATGTTGGCGTAAACTAGACCAGCAATTGTTTCAAACTCAGAGAAAAATTCCACAGCTTTTCCATTATATCGATGGCTAAAGCCGTTGTCCAGCGTTTGATTGCGTCCATTCCTCAGTCTGAAGTGAATTACCACTGTTACAAAGCAAAATTTCTAATTCTGGTGGTTAACCGTTAATCTCAAGGATAGAAGGTGAAAACGTTTTGACGACAGTAAAAGAGAATTCTATCATTGAAATTTATTTCCGATTTAGAACGTTTTTTTTTTTTTTTGTCTTGTTGGTGCCATCTTTGATACAGGTATATGGGTAGGTTCTTTGCTCCCACCTGCCGGCGGTGAAGGTCCTCCACCAGTGGTATGTCTCCCAAGGAATGCCATCCTCGAGGTTCCAGAGGTGGCGTCTGTTCTCTCCTTCTTTGCTCCTGTCTTCTATCCCGCTTTCTTTCCTCTCTTCTTCTTGACGTGTAAACGTATCTTACCGTGTTTGATACAATACAGCCGTTATCGTGCTAATGCGCCCTCTAACCCTGATACAAACAATCAAACAAACAAACAAACAATCATCTTTGCTCATTTTCTCACACATGCTCAGACAATTATTTCCACCTCTGGCACAACGATGTCCATGTAGAACTGACGTGACATATTTTTTCTCTGCCACGGACACACTTTTATGGTTATGCCAAACATTATCTACATCGAGATAGAGAGAAGATTGACATAATGAAGAGGAAAGAAAATCGATGACTTATGTATTAAGAAACAATACACATGAAGGAGCAATGAAAGTATCGAAAGAGAACCTAATATATTAATATTATACTTCATTTATAACTGTACTGGCCCACAGCCGTCAGTCTGCTTCGCAAGACAAAATGGCCTCCCTGTTCAGTCACATTTGACGTGATTTGCTTTTATATCTATCGCTGTTCTTTAATTCCCCATCCAATGAAAACTGACATTTTCCTGCTGTTCCCGTAATACTCCAGATCTTTGTTGACTTTATGACAAGTTATGTTTCCACTGCATCAAAGTGAGCGATCAACTCTGGTGAGCACAGAAATCTTGATGTTGAAGCGAACCAAACAGAATGGGCAAACCACTTCAGCCGCAGACTTCCCAATCAGTTAGCCAAACCATCAAATCTTCGTGTCGACAATTCCAAAGTTGCTTGTAACAAACAAAGCTCTCACCGTCCAAATGTTGATTTTTCTTTTTCCTACCCCCCCCCCCCCCCTTTTGCCGCCTTATCCCACCCCTCACACCCTTGGCTTTCATTTCATCAAGCACTGTAAATTTGGGCAGGATTTTAGTGTGTGTAACTTTGAGCGCTTGATATGGTCCACAAACTTTGCCTAGATCATGGCGGAGAGATCCGCCACCAACAGAACTATTTGCTTGTGTGGATGTACAACACATCCATGTATGTCCAGGTCTCAGATTCTATTAGCCATTGTATTGTTGATTCCGACAATTAATTTCCTATTGTGTGTATTTGTTTGTGGATAAGACTTCCGTTAGACAAATATTCTTTAGGGCCTGCCCTTCGCACGTGGCCTCCGCCCACTACAAATATTGACCCACTTCTTGATGAAGCGTCTGCTCGAGCGGGCTGAGGATGTGCAGAAGGAAGCAGCAGAAGTATGTCTAAATTTGGAGAGACAACATAAGATAAAGCCCAGGTTTGTTTTGCTGTTGGCTTGATTTGTGCAGCGATGGAGTCTCTGATAACCAGAAATGTCAACAGTCTCGTTTTTCTCTTCCACCTTCAGCCCGCTTTTTTAAAGAGCAGATTTCCTCTCCGAGATGCTGATATGAAAGAGTCCGCTGGGGCGGATAACTCTGATAATACATTGTAAAGCGTAATTATCGTGATTTGATTTGACAAAAGAAAAATCCTTATCGCCCATTGTCTCTGGGATTGCAGGGAGAGAACCCGATGCTATGAGAGACGTAACAGAAAAGGGAGGTAATTTAGCTATAATCAGAGAAGAAGAGAGAAAATTACTGATAAAGAATTACCTTTGCTTGGAAGTTCAATATCAGGATAAGTGTGAGTGGTTGAAGTTTCTGGCCTTGCACTTAAACGCACGTAAATTAATTGCAGTAAAGTCTATGTTCATAGATATACAAGCTCCTCGCCCGTGTGGGGACTTCAAACAACCAGTAGATCTAAATACAGGATGAGCACAGAGTAAATAAATCTGACAAAAAGAAGAAAATATCAACAGATCTCAGTTACGCCCCTGACTCGTGAAACTGATCAATTATTAGGCAATTAATTTTACAAAATCTCTCCTCTAATTATTGCCTCTTTTTTTTTTCATTCTTTCTTTCTTTCTTTGCACACTTTCCTCTGACACTTTCTTTGTACACTATTTTGTGTATTAAACACCAACACAAATCTCCAGAAATGTTTGCCCAAACTGAGTAAAAGTTTGGACATTTGGTGGTCTCATCTTGCCCTGGGTAATTCAATCAACTGGACAGAAAAAAGAACAAAAAAATAAATAAAGGGGAGGCAGTGAGTATGTCGAGTCCAGTCACGAGTTGCCTTCCCCTGTGTGGATGTTTGATGTTCCGATCTCTGCCGGCTGCCGGCTCGTATGGGCGGTCAACAACCGGCGTTTGTCCCGCTGGTACACCAAGCTTGACACAACATACCGCAGTAAATATTAGTTTGATCATCAGTCCTGACAGTTAAAACTATAGCCCCCCTTCCCCCCCGCCCCTGGAGGAACATTTGTTCGCCACAGTAATACTCTTGTAAAGGTCTGGGCTCCCGGGGCCCCAGAGGTCTTATCAATATTTGTACGTCTTTCGAGCTTTAAACTTTCGGCAAACTCATCAGGATGAGGCCTGGTCTGGTTTGAACAAGGACCCAATTCAATATTTAGATTCTGATATTAAGAGAATAATATTTATAAACACCAGGGCAGATTCAATATTTGCCCATCAACAAAGGGTTTGTGGCCTTGTGTGGGTATAAAACTGCTATAGACTGCCGGCTGGCTGCAGATCTTTGATGTGAATCACACACATGCAGACATGGCTACCTGATCATTAGTCTCTCTTACCAGGACCTACTATGCTGAGTTTTTTTTTTTTTTTTCATTTAATTCTCATGTTTATAGTGTGACAGCGATACATGAGATCTTTGTCATTCTCCTCTAGTTCATTCATTCACAATAAGGTAAGTTGTTCGCCAACCTTACCCTAGAGAGTTTTTTTTTTTTTTTTGGATTTTTATTCTTTTTTTATTGTTTATTTATTTACGTATTGTTTCATTCTTAACGTTCATAATGTTTTTAAAGTTTTCATTGTCCCGGAAGTGCCAAACAAGAGTTATCTGTTCATGGAAGGCAATCGTTTCCGAGGGCTCAGCATGTGGAATGTGCGCAGGAGATCGGATTTCACAGTTACTGGCTAACAAAACAAAACAAAAACGTGAATCGTGGTTAAGTATCGTTACAGAGCGTAGCCAGGGTAAATATCCAGGCTTGTTTGAAATATCATGCAGGCAATAAATCAATGTTATTCTTGATCAACCTACGCGATCTGTACTCGCATTTGTGCATTCCCCTCCCCCCCCCCCCTCCCCTCCCTCGATACCCACTTTCCACTCTCCTCTTCCCTCGTGAGTCTTTGCCCTACCGGTTTACATAATGATGTATAACAACATTGGGAATAGATGTGTTCTGACCCAGTGAAAGGTTGGAAATACCGGCGTTTTATTTCACAGGGGAGGACAAACCACTCCAAACTATTCACAAATCTGCCTCACTTTTCGGTTCATCCTGTCATAGTAAATAAGAAATGTATGAATAAAACTCTTCGACACGAGCTTTTCGAACCCAGATACCCTCTAAATAATAGTAGCAGTAAGTAGTGTTAATGATTTATTGGCGTAGGAAAAAATATGACGTACTTCCGGCGTCACGTTTATCCCGACATTTTGTGTTCTATTTTTGTTGTGGGAATTCGTGGTGGAGAGTAATACACATAAGTAAGTGTTCTACTTATAGCAGGGGGGTACAAACATCCTACCGGGGATTTCCAGGATTATTCCTGGTCGAATATGAACGGTTTGCCTTATACCAGTCATGACAGCTGACAACACTGCAGAGTTGAGAAACGTAAGCAATGGGTAGTGTGTTATACCAAGTGAGAGTCATTGACTGAAGTTGAGACAACATCAGACAATCGAAAACCGACTTGACTGCTTGTGTAATTCTGATCCCAGACCGGCGACAACTGGGGCAAGCTAGACCTGGACTAGGTCATATATGACAAACCAGACCTGACAGTGTGTGACACGCCGGAAGTGGTGGGCTCTGTGACACACTGACCACAGCCATGGACAGCTAGACTGGCTGGTGACAAACCATCCTCAGAGTTTTGAACTGTTACGTCATTTGATTCTCCAAAAGTACAAACAGCCATCGTTAGATTATTGTCATTAATTTAGTTTTTGTTGTTTGTTGTTGTTGTTGTTGATGTTGTTTTTTGTTTGTTTTAGTGTAAATAAATTTTTCAGTGGTTTGACATTCTCTCTCTCTCTCTTTCTTTCTTTCTTTCTTTCTTTCTTTCTTTCTTTCTTTCTTTCTTTCTCTCACGCATACACACAAAAACATACACACACACACATACTTATGTCCGTTTCAGTCCTGTCCAGACTCTTATCTTGAACTCACACAGAACTACATCTGAACTGCTGATTTCCTACTGAACCCAAAAATTACTACCCTTGTTGTTTGAAAACCTTGTGGTCTTTTGCTAATTCTCCCATGGTTGGGCGTTTGGGCTGCTTACTATACAATAAGGGACCACTGACCGTCAGTGCTATCAGATACAAGCTTTTGTACAACGCACAATGTTGACATATCGACCAGTTTGTAAAAGACTGTTCATTTTCTACCACGAATTATACTCCTTGGCGACAGAGTAACGAGGGTCAGTCGTAGAACAGTTTGGTCGTTTTATTTTAACTGTTACTTGTACAGACATTGATGACATAATACGTGTTTGCAGTTTATCTCATATAATAAATACATAAATAAGGTTTGACTGAAACTGAAGTTAGCAGAATCAACAACTTCGAGAACAAACAAAAAACAACAACAAAACAACAACAATAAACATCACGGTTAGTAGTTGAAAATATTCATGATTAAAGACTATTACTGCTTATACTACTATTGATGTAAACTCCGACGTTTAACAACAGACCTAGATGGTGTTTTGGTTTAACTAGAGTATGAAATAGTCTCTTCAAGGAGAGAGTGAGCGTTTGTTATGTCCCTGCATGGTGGACAAAGTGAGGATCGTAACAGACACTAGGGGTATGTCACAGACACACAGTTCAATTGTTGCTTCAATTCCATCTGACAGCGAACCTCAGAGACTATAACAGATCTAATATTGTCGGTAATGGACTAATTCGAAATAGTTCATATTCAACTAGCAAAAACCTGGAAATCCCAGCCGAAGTGTTTGTAACCTTCTGCTAAAAATAGAACTTTCAATGGTGTTTGTTACCGCTCCATCACGAGATCCGAGTACAATTGTCACCAGTCCTGTGCATTTTTATGTTTTTCTATATCAATGACAATCAAAAGATTGCAGTGTTTGTACCCTCCTACTAAAATAAGACGGGATTTCCAACCATTCGCTTGGTCGGAACAAATCTATTGCACGTGATGAGAGATCTGATCACGTAATTATTGACATCACATTGTAAACAAAGGAACAAAACGACTGTTTTTTGTTGTTGTTGTTTTTTTAATCAAGATGCAGCAAAAGTTACACACTATCTTGATAGCCTGTTTGACGTTATTGTTATACTTGTGTGTTACACAGGAGTGATCTATGTTCTGGGAATTGCTTGTTTACAACGTAGTGAGCTCCACGATGTAAACAAAGATACGATAAGATAAGATAATTTATTTTTCACAAAAGTAGTAATTTTTTGTAGCGAGCTAGGTCTAAAATCATAACAAATCGTAAAAATTATGCATAATGTTAAATATTAATCATAATTTACTTGCATATCGTCTTCTTGCACATATACACAACCACACATAAAAAGTTCCAGCATTCTAAAATGAAACCGTGCTGTGCCTACATAAGATGGTAGATGTACCATTAATAATGGTAATAATAATATTGTTATTATGTATGCATATTACAGCATGCTCATCACAGATGGCAAAAAAAAAAAAAAAGTTTTTATGGCGTTCTCTTCTTGTTTTGATGTGTAAAATGGACAGGGTGTCTTTCATGCATCATGCCCCCATAGATTTGTCATCCGATGGGTCGCCTCTGACAGGTGACAACGAATCTCCTCCACTCCTCCCGGCTCTCAGCTTTTCTCAGTGTGTCCCGCAGCTCCATGGCTGTCCATTCTCGGATGTTGTCCTCCCATCTCTTCTTCTACCTGCCTCTCCTTCTTCTTCCGTGTACAGTGCCTTATAGGATGGTTTTAGCAAGGCCTGAGGAACGGGTGGCATGGCCATATCATTTCAGTTTGCGTTGCTTGACCAATGATAGAAGGTCAGGGTAAGGCCCGATCTTATGCGTCTATCCACTTCTTCATTGGTGACATGGTCTCTGTATGAGATGGTAAGCAGTTTACAAAAGCATCTCATCTCAACAGCTTTTCTTCTTCTCTCACTGTGCGCTGTCAGGGTCCATGACTCTGGGTACCTTTACCACGTGACAACTCCTAATGGTAAACAAAGAAACATAGGCCTCTACCACGTGACCACAAGGAGATTCCAAAACGAGTCCATTCTTGTCTGAGCTGCCCTCGAAATTAAGATGACATCAAGTTGTATTCCTCAGTGCCTGGTAGTTACTCTACACGTTGTCAGATTCTGATTTTAACCCTGGTCAGGCTGTCCTTAATTTTTCATTTAAAAATGAAACTTTAATATATAAAACGGATTATTGCAGATCTTCACCTATCAAAAACTATTACTTTGATTAAAGCACTAACTTGTTTTGTCTGTTTTGAACAATAACAACAACAACAGAAACAACAAATATTACCCACTATGGTGACATTTTTTTTTGTTTGTTTAGATTTAAGTTGGGATTAACGTCGAATGTATCCTGTGTTGAAGGCCTTTTTCCTTTTGTGATTTTTATGTTGAAATTGGGTACAAACAGACAGCAAGGGCATTGCAGGCAAATCTCACTGGGGAGTTCTGGCTTTGTTGTTGCCAGATTTATCATTAGAGCTAGAGAGAGCGGTGAAATGGGAAAAGGGACATAATAAAAAGAATCATCAGTACCGTAATTCATCAGCAAAGTATATCATATTTACTTTCATTTATTCTTTAATTGTGTTTTCCACATGGTACAAAAAGGTTGGCAGCCTGCAGTAGTATTATGTTTTTGGGATTAGGCTTTGAGTTCATACCAAAGAATATCACAATGAAAGAATGAACGAATTCTAATCCCTTCTATTCTGATCCCCTCCACCATCTCCCCCATCTCTCTCTCTCTCTCTCTCTCTCTCTCTCTCTCTCTCTCTCTCTCTCTCTCTCTCTCTCTTGGCCACAGAAGAGTAGGGATTTCCTTGCGCGTGCGGTATTGACAAGCCCCCCATCCTGTGGACCAATCGCAACAGCCGTACAAAATTTCGGATCAATACGGTTGCACGCCCCTACGGAACAAAAGATGTGTAAATATACTCGATCACAAAAAAACATTCGGCCCCAGTCTTAATGAAACTAGGTTGTTTACATTTCATTTAGAGACAGTTTTATTTGTTCAGTTAAGCCTTCAGTTTCTTAAATTGTGAACGCAAGAACCAGAACTCATGATTTAAATATAAAGAAAATGGCGGGTATTTGGGGCGGGGGAGTTAGGGGAGGACATTAAATCCGGAGTGGCCCTGGTTCGTGTGTTTGTGGACACATCTACTTACCTCTAATTAGGAAGAGGATATTGGGCCTTTGTTGAGGGAAACCATGTTCATCTTTCAAATGGAGTTGGAGAATCCAAGGAAAGAGTGGACGAGGGCGGATATTCATCTGATGGTGCTGGTATGAGGCCGCCATGACAGCTCTCTCATCCCTACTTTGTCTGGCTTGCTACTCTCTTTCTTCTCCATTTCTCCGCTTTTATTTCTTTCTTTCTACTTATCTTCTCCTCTCCCTTTCTTTCTCTGTCTTTTAGTATTTGTCATTCCTCCGATCTCTCTTTCACTCTCTCCACCTCTGTTGTTGTCTCTCTCTCTCTTTCTTTTCCTCTTTCTCTTTTTCTATCTGTCTTTTCATTTCTGTAATGTCCTTTTTTTCAGTTCCTCCTCCCTTACTTTCTCTCTTTCTCTCTCTCTCTCTCTCTCTCTCTCTTTCTCTTTCCCTCTTTGCACTCACACACACTATTTTTCTCTTTCTGTATTCTCTCACTCGCTGTCAATCACACACCCTCACATCCCTCCCTACACACACTAGACATTTTCACTCACTCATTTTTCTCCTCCTCCTTTACGTCCTTATCTATCACTTTTTAATTTTCCTTTCCTCCTTAATTCTGTCTGTCATTCTTTCTCTCCAGCTCCCCTCCACCCATCACACCCCTGCACATCCACATTCATTCTTTAATCAGATGTAAAAAGGCACATACTATGCCCTCTCTCTCTCTCTCTCTCTATCTATCTATCTATCTATCTATCTATCTATCTATCTATCTATCTATCCATCTATCTATCTATCTATCTATCTAT
>JBCAUA010000013.1:1405238-1415927 GCA_038406235.1 Peronia verruculata | reverse complement strand
GTTGTTGTTGTTGTTGTTGTTGTTGTTGTTGTTGTTGTTGTTGTTGTTGTTGTTGTTGTTGTTGTTGTTGTAGAAATGCACTGATTGTTTGCTCACAACTAAGTTGAAAACTAATGCTCACTGCAGAACATTTATTACACCTAATTATGAACCCTTCGTTGTTGGTATATGTGGTGATGAATAGGATATTGAGAGATATGAATGTCTTGATCAGTTTTGAGGAAGGAAAATGGAAATATAACAGCCAATCAGGTGTTTTCTGTCTTCCTCCATTTTTCATCTTTTCATCATCCTCCGACATCGCAGCCATCTCCAGTTTGGCATTGTCACTCAAGTCAGTTGTCCACACCCGGTGTTTGACAGTGTGTCACGGCCCAGGCCAGGCCCTGATGAAATATCTTCTCTCTCCCTCCCTCCCCTCCTCTCTGTCTCACCGCCACATCCGCCTCCTGAGCAAATACACGGCCGGGCCATCCTTCATCCCCTGCCTATCTCCGCCAGTTCATCATCTAAGACCACATGTTTGCTCAGCCAAAATTAAAAGTTTCTTCTGCCAACTATGAGGCAACAGAGCGATCAGTCGGAGACCTTTCCGGCCAGCCGGCCCGATACATTGTCAGCTTATGAAGTGTAGTGGACAAACATGGGCACATCATTTCCTTCATCACCACCAGGCTGTGTGAGATTGTGTCTTAATGTACGGACAGTTTTCTTTCCATAATAATCCTCATTGCCACCCAGACTTTAATGTAAGGCTCTGTTCACACAGGGAACTTTTGCAGGACAGAGAAATAGGAAATATAAACTCCGATCCTGTAGGAAGCCAGTGAGAGGAAGATGATGATGGTTTAGAGAATGTCTTTGTAGGCAGCCCAGAGTTATGGCCAATGATAGATGGAATAGATACATAGAAAGAACCATGTGAATAGAAATAAAGGCAATTTTGAGGTCTTGCAGTAGTTCATCCTCTGTGTGCGATATGTTTAAGAGAGCGTTATCGACAAATGGTTGTAAGTTAGTGGAGTCAGTAAAAATATTCAGAAATTCCTCAGTTATATCCCTGGGGTGAGACGAAGAATGACCACCTGAAACAATCATTACAAAATACTTTGAGGAAAAATGAAACATCCGTGTGTCCGAGATCTGTCCCAAGACAAGAAAAAATGTACGAGCAGTACAATTTTCGAGTGACATCCACTTATTAGGAGACAAACTTGTCTTTCAAAAACCAATGAACTATGAGTCACCATTATATTTAGTGACTTAAAAGTCAGTTATGTCTAGTACTGCTTCCAGGAAGAAAAAAATAATAATTTAACGCAGATTTTATAAAGAGCAAAATGAACGGGTGGTTTTATAGAACAGGAGACTCATGTTTAACAGTATTGTCTGACTCTCACATGTGCAACTTTATGAATAGATGAATTCTAACTTCGTGGCTCATAAAAGTTTTGGACGCTTTTTATGTCGTTTGATATAAAGTGGTGAAATAACAGTCACTTAGGTCACTTAGAGATTTAAATTTAACGCAAATGCCAGTTTTCAAAGCCCAACGATTTAGCAGATCGTTGAGTGGGATGGTCGATGGAAGCTTGGTGTTGGAGATAAGAAAGATTAAAGCCAACGTTGGCACTGGAGGGATTGGGGTGTGAAGGAGAGAAAAGCCTTTCCCATTTTGAGATCAAAAGCTGGAATGTAAGGGTGGCTGAAGATGTGGCTGTACCAGTTGAGATCTGTGAGCCTGTGATCTCTGTAACTCGACACCCGGCTCGCACTGTGTGAAAGTTGTGCCATTTTCCCTTCTGTTTGCTCGCCATGGACCCGAAACCTCAAACTGTTCACAGATTTTTCCCTCTGTCAAGGCTGAGCCTTCGCCCTCGCCCATTTTCCAGATTTCCTTTAATCCTTTGGCTAGCCTTTCACAGACCGTTGGCTTGATTTCCACCTTTTCTGTTTGAGTTTCTCGTTATGGCTTTGTAGACATAAGATAAAAATGATAGGACTGAGCTAAAGTGTTTGTCCTTTTTTCAAGATTTCAAGACTTTGCTCAGAGAGAAAAATATCGTCCACACTTTAAAAACTGTCAATAGACTTAGCAAAATTAGCTGTATGAGCGCAAAGAACTTCGTGACCTTAATTTTCGCGGTTTTGGCGGCTATTTCATCATGGAAAAGATGGAGTCTAGTGCTCTGAGTATGTCAGTAAAACTTGGCTGTCTTGGTTTATCAACAGACATGTTTTTGTTGGGTTAAAATGCACATGCATTCAAACGCTTCTAAATGAGCAGCCAGCATAGTCTGTGTTGTAGTGTAAGCCAGAGGTCAGACAGGTAGGACGTCACACGGCCATTTTGCCGACGTGCAGCTTGAACTTCTCGATTGCTCCATTATCCAAAGTAAATAAAGATAGAACTACGATACAGATGGATATCTGCCAGTGCATGATATAGGCCATTCAACTTTTTCCCATTCCTTTAGATCTCTAGACAGATAGCAAAGCAGTTTGTGGTAACAGCAAGCACGCACTTTCCTTCCATGAATCCCCCCCCCCCTCAAAAAAAATGTCTTCCCATCCTTCTCTTTTACAACAGTGAGAGTTCAGTACAGCGTATTTCGCTTCTGTCTCTCACACCAGGTGATGGTGTAAACGTTTTCACTACCATAACAATGCACCAATGCTATGGCAACCAATCAGTTTGGTCCAGGAGTATGGAAGTAAAGGTCTCCCATAGATCTGTTGTTCATCTGGGTGGGTCTGCAGACTATCCTAGACTGTCGATCTTTTTTAGGGCTAGATGTTAAAAATCATTTGAGACCATCATATTCTATGTACCTGCCTGTCTATGCATGTACATACTTTGCCTGTAGATCTTGGGTTGTGTTATGTTGGGGTTTAACGACACATCAGCACAACTACGACCATATTGTGTCAAACACGGTAAGATACGTGTACACGTCAAGGGGAAGAGAGGAAAGAGAGCGGAACAGAAGACAGGAGCAAGGAGAGAGAGAAGAGATGTCACCCCTGGAATGTCGAGAGTGACACTCCATGGGAGACACCCCACCAATGGCGGGCTTACACTGCTTGCAGGTGGGAGCATAGAACAGATGTACATGTATATGTATATATATGTGGTGTATATATGGCTGATGTCCATGAGACAGTTTACTTCATGCTGCATTTTGATAAAGGCTTTCAATCTCAATTATATCACAACAAAAACTCGGAAGAGTCGAAAATATTCCCAAACGTGAAATAACAAGGGAAAATATATAGGTTATATCACCACTCAGTGATACCTGCGGCTATCAACGATTTACTTGACTGTGTATCAAATGATGTTATCACCAACGGCTAGATACTGCTCAGTTGCATATCAATAATGTGTATATGAATCATCACAAGTATACAGTCAGTGAACAATATAATCAATCAGGCAGCTAATAAACAAGTGAACAAAAACAATAGCCAGTTGAAATGAGACGTAAGTCACTGGGCTAGAACGGAGAAATCAGACTTTGAATGTAATGAGGGGGGCCAGACATCAGACTTTTTTTTTTTTTTTATTGCAGAAATCAAAAGTTCATTCATTATTAAACAAGACAATATCAGTCTCACCCTCGATTTTCAATATTCTTCGTTAACATCGGAGTTTTGTGAGGTAGGCATTTAGGTTTATTCGTTCGGCCGTTCATTTATACTCGATGTTCTCGGAATTTCGGTCATTGTTGGGGGTTCCCCCTTGTCTCTTTAAACTGCAATGTCTCTAGCTAGAATAAATCCAGCTAAAAACTTTTTTCACCACCTGAATGGGTATGAAATAAACTTTCACACGATACCAAAAACCCCATATTGTGGTGAAATATACGTCTCATTTTGACTGGCTGCGACATGGTCTATATGTCTGAATATTACAATGGAAAGAATGACGTCACTCTCTGGGGACACGCCCTCGGCCACTTCACAGCTTCAGCTCAAACACTAAACTGAGAAACAACAGGATAGGGGAGATAAGGCAAGAATGCAGGAAATTTAATCTCAACCTTGGCACATTTTTGCATCAGGATTATGTCCCCCTGGCCAGCAAGGCAAGTATGCAGTCAAGTGGAGGAGAGAGGGCGCCAAGACACTGCTTATCTCCCCCTTGTCTGATACATTGGTCCTGATTGCTCTATCGTAGTCCTACACCAGATCTGCGATGATTCACAGTGCACAGGAGAAATGTCGGAGACACCGGTGTTAATAGATTGAAGATGGAAGTTTATTGTTATGGAGAAGCTTCCTGTCCCTCTGGAATCTGACAAGTGGATCTGTCCTCAGAAACAAGTCCAAAGGAAGCTGTAATTTAGGCACTCGGAGAATGCGCTCATGAAGTATGCGGTGGTGTGAACCGAGGAGGCTGAATGTGCTCGCTGGTGGGATCAGAAAAACGCAAAATGCATATATCCGAAGCGTGCATTTTACTTTATGTATTTCCGTCTCTGGGAAAGATTCAGTTTCTTTTAGCATAATCACTGACTGACTCCAGCTGTCTAGTACAGACAAAATAAATCATTTCCGCACCAAGGACCTGGCTGTGGTTCCATACTACAGTAGCCTATGTATTAATTTATTCCTTTATATATCAGATAGCCTACTTGTACTCCCATGCTATGTCATTATCAAACCAGATGTGCATAAAAAAAAAAAAGAGATTAATATTACTTCAACGTGGGCAGTGTCGTCTCTCCTCCTACAGTCTTTGACCAAAAGGATCACTCTTGAGACTTCTTTGAATTAGGATTAAAGTAAATCAACTAAATAAAGACACAACAAGAACAGTCGTGCTATATGTGAGAACTATATCAATGTCAACCCAGAGCAAGGATACAGGCTTGTATTTGAGTGTTGAATGTAGAGAACACATGAAGTATCTCACCCACTGTCTGGCTATTTCCTACACGGTGGCCTCGCATTCAGCAGTCAAGTTGCGATATTCCGGGCATGTGTATTCTAACATTGCTGAAGTATGGGTCACATTGCTCCGGAACACAAGAAACAAATAATCAAACAAACAAAATAACCGAATAAAAATCAGTAATAACAAGAGCGGCCGTGTTGTTTACTCAAGCCTGTGTTTGTTCCAGCAAAGTTAAAACAAAAACAAAAACAAAACAAACAGGAGCAAAGAATTGTTTCCAGAGCTAACGTGCTGGATTCATTTATCCCACAATTTTCCGCCCAGGTGAAAATGTAAAGATATCGTTGCTGCACTCAGTAATAACCACATTGTTGCTGTTGTTGTCGTTGTTATTGTTGTTGTTGTTTTGTTGATGTGGAGTTTGGGTTTCAGGTCCACATGGCGTAGAATGCCAGTTATGTTACACCATGGGGAGATGTTGACTCTGCATACTAGACCACAGTGAGCCCAGGTTTGCTCAACCTTTCCACACTGCACATCTGAGACATTGGCCATACGTGCCATTTACTGCTCACCTCCACTGCGTCCTTGGGTGTACAGAGAAAGGAGAAGAAAAAATGGTCTGTACGTCATCATTTCTGATGAGGAAAGAAAGTGAAAGACAAAATAGAGGCTTTGTCAAAATAGATTCCTACCAAGCGAACGGCTGGAAATTCCTGTCTAATTTTAGTAAGCTAGGGGGTACAAACACTGCAAACTGTTCACACTGACATAGAAAAACACGTAAACATGCACGGGATCGGTGACAACTGTTCTCAGATCTCGTGGCGGAGCGGTAACATACACCAGCGAGTGTTCTATTTCTAGCAAGGGGGTACAAACACTCCGGCCGGGATTTCCAGGTTTTGCTTAGTCGAATATGACTTATTTCCAGGCAAGAGAGATTCTGAGATCTAATCACTGAAGCTGTGGGGAAGAGATCGTGCTTTTGTAGCGAAATAACCTTAAAAATAACGTTCTTGGGGTCTCCTAATCCTACTCATGTTTCGTCCTTAGAGAGATATCTTTTATCATTTAACCTTGAAAGTCACAGCCATGCGCTCAGATTGCCATTCTATGATAATCTCAAGAGACCAGTACTTTCTTAATTCTAAGATACTAGGGTGTCGGTGGGAGGAAGTGGCCTGGTCCAAGAAGGTCGTGGTAGGTGACCACCAGTGATAATGTCCTAGTTGTAGATCTGTCTCTAGGCTGCACAGCTGACCAGTGGTAGCCAGGGCTAGATCAGATTGATGGGGATAGCATGTGAACATTTCTGTTGTGAAAAGACAACCAGACTGGGTAAGAAAAAGAAAGGGGATACGGAAAATGAACTCAGGCTTGAGTGCCCGATACATTTTTAACTTTGATGATAGAATAATCAGGAGAACTTGCTTAGCTGAGATAGCCCTCATGAAGGGCTGAAAAGCTTAAGGAGACCTAACCTAACCAGGAGAAAAGTTCAACTTGATCTGGGCGAACCCGCTGAAAATGGAAATATGATTTTAAAAAGTATATAAAAAACATGGTTGTTTTTGTCATCATTATGGTTCTGCTATGTCTTTAACTCCGGACATCGACCTCCAGTCTGTCTCTCTTTTAATGCCGTCCTCCAGCTGTACATTTTTGGAACTACTAGCTGTTTGCCCAGCTGTCCTCGGGCCGTATATTCGATTCACCATCTGTGAGAATATTCATTTCTATGCCACATTCTCAGAATATTTCTCCTTATAACGTGAGTCAGTAACATGGTAGCCATTTAACCAAGTTTCAGTTGATGACGTTAACATTCTCTGTCACTGGAATCGCCTGGATGTTGCAATTCAACATTCCTCCCACACCTTTTCTCTGCAAAGACCACATGCATTAATACAACCAAATATATATTGTAAAGGGTAGACAACAAAGGAACGCCATCTTGATTTTTTACTTCATCACATCTCAGATAATGCACAGCCAAGTTGTGCTTTGTGATCTAAACATGGACATTGTCATAGAAAAGTTCACCATTCTGCTTTCTTTTTTTTTTCCCCTCCTAGCTCCAGTGCGCATGGCCCATCAATATCGCGACCTCTCACAGCTAAAAGTAGCGACATTTCATTCCTGACCCGCCATAAGATAATGGCCGTGAGAATCAAAGATCCCATTTCCTTCCTTTATTTTCATTTCCTCCCCAGACAGAAGAGGCCAGCGTTCTCAAGGAGGTTGAAGAGTTGACGCCCTTTTGCATATTGCTACAAGTTGGCAGGCAGCCACTCGCCGTGTTGTGCTTATTGCCACACGATAATGGGAGATATTACACTGCAAATTTGCTCTCTCCCAACTAACGGGCTCCTGTTTTTTTCACAGCATAATATGACACATGAATTTAAAAGCAATCGCTGTATATTTTCCGCGCAGACGGTCTGTTTTAATGAACTCCTGGGCACGAAAGATCCCCCAAGGAAAAATATTTACTCTGCATTAAAATGGAAATTCCAGTTTAAGATGGAAGATGCTGACACTTTTCGCAACCGCAAGCGAAGTTTGTTCTTTGTCCTAGTCAGGGCTGGGTTACTGGAGGAGACCAATTAAAACTGCCCGTCCCCAGGTTCTCTGCCCGACTCGTCCCGCCGATTGCAACTTTGCTGTATGTTGCCATATGGACGCTCGCACCTCGCCGTGACGCTGATCCCGGCCTTAAAATATTAAACTTCTGCCACATTACATCCGAGGCGGGCAAATATTTGAAAAGATGGAGATCCTTTGTCAAATATTTCTTTACTGAGTTGAATAATTATGAATCACACATTCAGTTGTATGTTCTGTGTTTGGCTGTTTTCTCGGCCTACCGTCCAGTTCCAGCAACTTTATTGTTCTAGTGTGGCCGACCAAATGGATAATTGGAGAGGTCGATACCATCTCAAGTTTTGCACCAACTCTTTGATCTTTTGTTTTTCCTACCACATTTGGTCATCCCTGCCCTAATCTCACTTTGTTTTGACACAGTCCTAACGATTGAGTGTTGGATGTCAGAGAGCACTCGTTAGTTACTGACAACAGATCGGCTGGGAAGTTCGGATCCTTCAAAGTTGTGAACATAGAAATGGTGTAAGCTCTTCACCACAGGCTGTTTCACTCACTGAGTGCGGGTTTGTTAAACGTTTATCTTTGGTAAGAAGATGGAAATTTTCTCTCATTCGAGTGGTGGGAGTTCGCGATTTCAGTCGTTGTCCATGGGTAAATGTACCAAATAGTCCTACTCTTATAGATGGTATGCTGCTGTATCTTGTTCAGGAAGATGAATTTGGTCAACAGATGCAATCATAACACAGATAGTGAAATGTTTGATCATAGGTACTGAAAAACCGGATCTTCTAATCTTAGGTAACTCACACGCTCACCAAAGTTTGTAAGGACACAGCATTTTTATCATTTTCATCTTCGCTTTTGTTGATAGTGATATCAATCAAAAAGGGGGTGATGGTTTGAAGATCTGGGGAAGAAAGACGATGGGATTGCCATATAGGATATAATGTTTTGTAAAATGAATAAACTGCAATAGTGAAAATGACAGTGATGACAGTGAAATGTCATTTGATATTCCTACCCATGTCCTGATGAATCATTCTACAGAAGCTACAGGCTCTGTGAACAAAGAACATGTTAGCCTCGTAGTTCAAGTAATGTCTTCGCCATTTTTCTTTGGCTGTTTTGTTCAGGTTTCTTGCCATCTAGTTCGAAAGATAACATGAAACAAAGATATAGAGCTCCAGTAAGCTGGTCTGTCTATGCACAGATTTTGCCATCTCGTTACGGGCTGTAAGATGAGCGGTTCACATTTAAGTCCTAGCTCATTCTGCCTCTGAGAGAGAAACATTAGCGGGCGTTGGCGGTATATTTGCCCAGATTTTGCCTGTAGGTAATCCGGTATCAGGCCAATGCTGTAGGGACAGATCTCAGGCTGTTGTCGCAGTGCAGTGGTTGCTGTAGCTGAGACCGTGCAGGCCAGTCCAGCTTTGAGTAGATGTTTACCCAGCAAACAGACCAGGATGTCAGCAGACATATGTTCATATTCTCTACAGAATATTCCTGTATCGATTGTCTAAAGCATGAGGCTGATGGCTTTGATTAGCTGTGCGGCGAGGATAAAGTGTCTAACGCTATGTTCCACCAACCAGTTGTACTGTCCACCATTACCGTCTCCCAGGAGTTTTTTTGTCTACCTCTGTTTTTATTATGGATGATACAGGTTGTTTTTACCTCAGACAATCGAAAGATTTGGATGTAGTTGTCAATGCTGATGTTATCCGGCAGAATCGATCATTGTTATAACCATCTTTCTTTCTTTCTTTCTTTCTTTCTTTCTTTCTTTATTTATTTATTTATTTATTTATTTTTATTTATTTATTTATTCATTCCTACAGTGTAATAACGTTATCTTTTTTGTGTGTGGAAATATTTTGAGATAAAGAAATTTTATAATCAGCCGCCCAAAACCCGTAGGTGATATTTTGTATTGATGTAAAGACATAAGTGTGTGTGTGTAAATGTTTTATGGCCATTTCTAACAAACGTTGGACATCAGTCCGAAAGTCTAAATATTAGATCATCTAACACTACGAAGTGTCTTTTACAGTTAGGTTCTCGAAGTCAGTGTGGTTTTGAAATAAATGATTTTTCAACTTACTTTCCTTTTGTTTTCTTATGAGTGTGTGATTTTTCGGCCAAGATCCCAGCGGTATCGTTCGTGATCACAATAGCATAGCAGGAGCTGACAACACGGTGAATGGAAGATTCGGGATCTGTGCCATCTGATCTGATATGACATTTTACTTCCTGATGTCCTCGATTCTCTGATTCTGACACCCTTTCCAATAATAATACGTGTACCTAACACCGGGGATTATGTCCGACTTAGAGTTATGATTTGATGATTTTTTTTTCTTAGAAAACTTCCTACAATCACATTCTTAGATTCTCCCACTTACTCTATGTGTTGGAAGGAAATAAGCCCTTGAAAATAACTGCCACATTGTCCATCTAGTCTCTATCAGATAAACGAGACCAACGCTTGTCATCCAGAATTACTGCGCGCATCTCGACAAGAGTAACAAGTCCGGGTACAGATCTAATAAATTATGTGGCCAAATCGAACATTATAGGAACATGGGCGTTATGAAGATACGTAGGAAGCAAGAATGAGTTCTAGCAGCGAGTCAAGTTTGATGTGGATTGAGAGCCGGCGGAGTGATGGATGGAGCGATGGTCAGAGAGGGGAAAATGACCATAGAGCTAAGACAAGAGGGAGATAAAGAGTTTGTATAGTGGCTGATTTTCGGACAGAGAAGAAGTCTAGCAAGGTCCAGATCTAGAACAGGCCAGGAAAACCAAAGTAATACCAGTGTCCGCGCTTCGGGCAACGTTCCATCCATCCAGCTCTCGCACGAGTCATCGACCGAGTTCTGTAAGTCCGAGAAGCAAATAAAGAAGTCTTGCTAGTGAATTAACTTCCTGATGAGGAATCCACCTCCCCTCCCCTGCTCTCAGCTTGCCCGCAGGAAAATTGTCGTATCGGGAAATGTTGCAGTTCTTGTTATTGCTGGTGCTAATGTTGTCGCTGCTGCTGCTGTTGTTGTTGCTGTTGTCGTCGTCGTTGCTGTTGTCGTCGTCGTCATCGTCGTCGTCGTCGTCGTTGTTGTTGTAGTTGTTGTTGTTGTTGTTGTTGTTGTTGTTGTTGTTGTTGTTGTTGTTGTTGTTGTTGTTGTTGT
>JBCAUA010000013.1:1379411-1405138 GCA_038406235.1 Peronia verruculata | reverse complement strand
ATTGATAATATCTTGAGAACTAATCAAGATTTTTTGATGATTTAAAAAGCCAAATCATCAGGAGATGTTCTTCTATTAAAAAAAAACAATAAAATGATTATGTCCAAAAAATGCGATCTGGACCCTTTCTGCATGGAGGCTCACATATTGCCATTTTGTGGACTTACTTTTGAAAGAACTTTCTTGTTTGCATGTGTTTGGATTCAAAGCAATTTCTTGCTGTCATAGAGGTAAAAGGAGCTAACTGTCAGCAAATAATATCTCACAGGTAAAGATGACTACATCTACCTGGCTGCCAGTCAGATCAGTATGGCACAAAACAGTGAGGCCAATGGAGATTATGAGGTGGCTTTTGCTTACTACAAAAGTGGTGTGGGCATTCTCCTTCAGGGTGTACAAGGTAAGAACTTCCAGCACGATAATGGAGTAGCAATTAGAAGATTTCAAAAAGGTTTTTGAAAGTTCATCTGACGAATTCTTGGGCCTTAGGTCTTTACTATTAGAGAGAAATTTCTTATCAGCAATTGGCCGTTGTCATTATCAGCACTCTTACTAAACTTTGTTACCACATTGTTAATAATATATTTTTATAAATCATAAGGGGATATGTATTTGTATCACTGACCAGCACTGGTTTCACATTTGACAACTGGAGATTGTTTAGGAAACATTGTGCATGTATTGCAAAGTATTGTACGTTTTTAACAATTTCTTACATCTACAGAAATCAACAAATGAAAACACAGAATCAGAAAATGCAGATGTCTTGTGCCTAGAGCAAATGTGTTGGAAGTCACGCCGTGCGATTTTGAGTTAAAGCCATTTTTTACCGTTTTTTTTTTTTACAATTTTCTGACCATGTTACCAATTTTTTTCTTTTTTCAGGTTAACAAAGTGATTTTGAGTTGAAACCATTTTTTAGCGTTTTTCTACAATTTTCTGCCCATGTTGCCAAATTTCTTATTTTTTTTTTCAGGATAGCAAAGGTTAAATTTTTGTTATGTGAAAACAAAAAAAATTTTGTATCTTAGTTTGAAAGTAGTTCAAACCTACTGAAAACGCTGTAGATCTTTTTCGCCTAGCACGACTTCCAACTCATTTGCCCAGGGCGTAAGACAAATGTTACTTGTTTGATATGAGAGATTATTGAGAGAAAGGTAGCATTCACAGAATTACTGAGCCATATAAAATGCTGAGCAAACTGTTAGATCCTGACAGTAATGCTTAGTTCAAAGTTGAAATATAGGAAAATCCACATTTTCTCTCACATCTTTATATGTACTCCTATGTTTGTAGGTGACACCAACAGATCCCGGAGAGATGCTGTGAGACGTAAGACTGCCCAGTATTTGATGAAAGCTGAGGATTTGTTCAACAAACATTTGGCCACTGAAAATGTGGATGAGCGCAGATGGGGGGTAAGTTAATTCTCCAATGTCAGGGCTGGCAACCCTCATGAACTTAACATAATTGTTGCTTTTTCTTTTATTGTTGTTAATTTACAGCATTACAATTGTACAAATAATATGATTTTGTATAATTTATCTCAGAAGGGAATAATCTGTCATTTTTATGATGTGATTGGATGAGGACAGTTCAAGGGCCAAGACTTTTGAGTGTGCAAGTAGGTCTAGACGCAATACTTATGAATAAAAAGTATTCTTAACATACTTCTATGCATTAAATTTACAATTTATATAATACTAGAACAGAACCCATGGCCATCGTGGGAAATTTTTTAAACGTAGATCAAATTGATACTGCCCTGTAACTTAAAGTGTACAGTAAGGTGTTTGCCTTAATGTTACTTAAAGAAAACATGTTTTGAACTTGTTACACTATCAAACGTACATTTCCGATCAAGCAGCCTCGCGAGTTTGTTATTCAATTATAATCGTATTTTTAGAATAACGTCAAAGATAATACACTTTTCGGAGGTTAATCTACATAGAAACACAGATCTATATGCAATAATGTTGTGTACGGAATTTGGTATGGACCTGTTCAGGAGTTTTTGAGTCCATAAGCCTATTGTGGGTTTTCTTGCAATTTTATAATATAATAATGTTTGTGTGTCTACTGGAAATTACTGACATATTTTCAGCTTATGTCTCAAAATACTAATTTTCCACATATTATCCCTGAAAAGTTTTGTGAGAGGTTGGCAGTCTTGCAGTGAGAAAGTTAGTGACTGTTAAATTTAAGCATACAGTGGTGTCAGACCTCTGGACAGTTGATTGTGGAGAGGGATGATTCTCTATCAATGAATGGAACACTGGCATATTGTAGACATGAAAACTTATGGGAGAGGTTGGCAGCCTTGCAATGAGAAAGTTCGTAACTGTTAAAGTTGAGCATACAGTGATGTCAGATCTCTGGACAGTTGATATGGAGAGGGATGATTCTCTATCAATGAATGGAACTCTGGCATGTTGTAGACTTTTGCATTGTACCTTCGATATCCTTTCACACCTGCTATTTATAAGCAGAGATTTTCTCTCTCTTTATTCGACCATGTTTGTCTACACATTTGGTGAATATGTTTAGTCTGAGTGGATTACTTTATCAATAATTAGCATGTTGTCTGTGTGACTATGGTTACTGCCACAGAAATGCAGATCATCTGTATAGAGATGATTAGCATTAAAATTGTTAAGGGAAGTTTTTTAGTATTAGTTGTAAATCAGTTCCCCCTTTTATTTTCTTATATCCCATTGCACACTTTATTCAAGATGAAGTTCATATGTGTTTGTTTATTGAATGCAGGCTGACAGTTTTTTGTCTCCCTCTCTGGATTTGGACCCGTCTTTTGCCTTCATACGAGGTTCCGTGAAAGAACTACGCAATTTTCAGGTGTTGGGAACCATTGACACTGTGATTCTGGTACGAGATAAATCAACAGATGAAACTTTTGTGCTCAAGGTAAGTTAGCACACATCTGTCTAGGCAGAACATCTTTGACAAGAGCAGTCTGCTTTCATATATGATTTTGGAAATCCATGAAATCTTTGAAAGTCATGTGTCATCAAATTATGGGGAAAAATCGTGACAGGTCATGAAGGTAATCACCAGTGAATGAAAGTCATGGAAAAGAGTTTAGCCACAGATGTTTTGATAATCAGTTTCAAAAGACCTTATGTTCATTCATATGTGATTTACACTACTCATATACTTAGCCTGTATAGATTTGATTTGATTTGTGATTCTAATAGTTCTCACTAACTTGTCTTAGGAACTAATATTTTCGGCCAGACGATGAAATTTCATTTTCAGATAGAATATGTAGAAACCTTTGGTGAAATATATCTTTACTTGTAAATATGAATTTTAGTTCATTTGATATCTTCAACATCATAGTTTCAGCCATTGTTGTTTACCAATTAGTTTATGTCATGACCTTCAGTTACACCTCCATACTTGTGAAATCACAGCAAATAAACAGGTGTGCATATTATCTTGTGGAAATCTGGGGTACCTAGGAGGATAATACTGGCTCTCATAGACTCATTAACAGTGATTAGATTTGTCATTGTGCTGTTACTGTTTATGGTTCTCAGATAATGAACATTTTTGTTTTTACTACATGACTGAAAATAGCATCATTCCTGCTCAGGAAAAAAAAATGGTAAGGGAGAAGAAATAAATGTCAAGACTTGATATTGTCTATGACTTTTTTTAGTGTTTGTACTTTGTTCTCCAGTCTATTCCCAAGTTGACCACTGACTCAGGTCGTGCACAGAGTATTTTGCCCACCTCCTGCCCCTACATGGTCAGCCTGCACAAGTTTTACGAGACAGACGATGCTGTTTTTTTGCTTCTTCAGTACGCTAGCGGAGGCAAACTGTGGACATACATTGGTGACTACTTGAACAGTGACAAAGGTTATCGAGCTGATGCTGGAGTCGAGGTCGATGTTCTTAATACTCGCACAGCGAGCGGAAATATTTACTCAGGAACAAAGGTGGAAAAAGCCAGTAAATCCGACATCCCCACAGAGCCGTCAAGTTCAAAAAGTTCTGATATTATGAAATCAGATACCTCAGAAAGCACCACCAAAGGATCCGTGCAATCCTCAGAGAATGCAGGAGTCATGAGATACTCAAGCTTGAAGAAAGACAGTAGTGAAAACTATTTAGCAGATGCTGTAAATATGATGTCTAGTCAGAATAATAACATCAGTGTTGAAGAAATAATTACTGGGGAAGACTCCAGTTTCAATGACTCAGATGTCAGAGAGCTGCCAGCCTACTCCACTCCAAAGGAGGTTTTATCCAGAAGGTTCTCAAGTCTTTCAGATGACTGTGCTCAAGTGAACGAGGGAGACAGTAGTGTCATCTCCCCCACCACCATTCTGGAGGAGGATCAATTCCACGCTATGCTGCAAGAACACCGATCTAATCTGGAAGGATTCTCTATCAATAGTTTTGAAAGTGAGGACACTTCTAAATATAGCTCTTCATTCCGAGAAAAAATAGACAGCATTCCCGAGGACTCTGAATGTCAGGACGACCTCTCTAAAAATCTGGCATCTCGTCAGATTAGTGCAGATGAAGTGTTTACTCACACCCGCAAAGAGGCACATCGTAATACTGTTGACAAGCCAATTCGACACGCAAGCACAGATGGCAATTTTTCCTCCCCAGATGCATACAGATTTAGTTCAACATTTAATGCTGATGATGTCATTCAGAGCTCACGGGAACTGCTGAAGCATGTGGAAAAAGTTCTGTCAGAGACCAATGACAGGACTGGGGAAAGTGACCATAGCCAGTCACAGGACATCTCCCAGAACAGCTCCAGCAGTCCGTCAGTGGCCAAACTCAGCTCTGGAACTTCACACGACTCTACTGAGGAACCCAGCATTTATGACTTAAACAGATCCTTGGAGGAAGACATCAGTAGTGATCACACCTCTAATGACAACAGCGAGAAAAACTTGGACAGTCCAATGTCAAATCCAGCAGATCTGATTGGTGGTGAGGGTGATGGTAAAGACACATTTGCTCAAATAAAGGCAGAAGCGGCAGAACTGCCCAGCCATCCTAACGCTGATGAAAGGCCTGCTCAGCCAAGCACCCCTGATGCCAATGAACTTGGAGGTGGTCGGGACAGGCTGAACAGCAAGCGACAAACTCCATCCAGCGTCTTCCGACAAAGCAGCACTCCGGTCAAACTTACCCTTAGCCGGATGGACTCCAAAGACATGACCAGATCTGCTTCTTTTGAGTGTGATTTGAAGTCCCCAACACGCAACAGGGCGAGGACCGTCTCTGATCTGTTTGAGCGCCTGGATTCTACCAATGTGGAGCAGGTTCGAATTCCAGAGACCAGCATCAAAAAGTGGATGGCTCAGCTTGTGACAGCCGTGGCCAGACTCCATTCACTCGGAATTGTTTGCAGGTAGGTGTGGCCTGCTCTTTCTGTACCAACACCATGACAAAACTCTGTGTTACATTCATCCACAAACTTAATTCTGCTAACTATTTATCTTTTTGTACGACCTCTATCCTCTGTGATTTGATAAACTGACATTGTGGTCTAATCTTTCACCAGCTCATATAATAGTTGCTTTTCAATCACTAGTCATAAAACTCTATCAATATCATGATTTCATCATCCATTATATTGTCTGTATTGCTTTGATTCTGATGATAAAAGTTTCATGACTGTTCACTCCTTACAAATACAGATACAGAAGATACTGTAAAGAATGAAATACATTTAAATGAAACAAAAATATGTGAATAACATGGGCAAGAGATTCTATGGGCATCAGATCCAAGCAGTTCTGATCTGTTTTTGAGCCAAGTCAGAGTGATGACAAAAGAAGACTTGTCCATCTGTGGTTTTGATAATTCAGCAACATAGTAAGGGTTAAATTGCCATAGGTTTTATTTGTCAAAACATTGGAGGTCAGTGATCAATATTTCACCGGTTAAATCTCAGTGAAAACAGTGGTGGCAGTTTTGTAAGATATCTTGGCAGGTAAAAGTGAAATGAAAAGTAGAGATTTTAGGACTTTTTTATCAAATGAAAAGTATGATGATAATGGTGATGATTATTGTTATTTTTATTACAGAGATTTGAAGCCCAGCAATGTCTTACTAGGAGATGGTGGTCAAGTCTATCTGACCTACTTTTGCAATTTAGGTCAAGGTGACCATAACCTGGACTGGAATGCCAAAGAAAATCTGTATGCTGCACCAGGTGAGGACAACAGTAATTTATAATCATCACAAGATTTTACATTTATGATTGTTCATGTACTGTACAAGAACTATTGCTTTAGTGCCTTATGTTTGTAATCACACAATGAAATGAAATGCTTCCCTGTTTTTTTGTACAGAGGTGGGTTCAATCAGCGGCTGTGACCAGGCTTGTGACTGGTGGAGTATAGGAGCTTTACTGTACGAGCTGGTGGTGGGCAGGGTGAGTACATTTCTAATTCTCAGTCATTTGCCATAGCACAGTAGTTACATATATACAATATTGACAGTACAGGAAGAACCAAAAGAGTATAGACTGGTGACAGCTTTGTAGGATGTTGTCTCATAATCAGTTGTTCCTTTTTTTTTTTTAAGTGTTGATAAAGACAAGAGCCAAAACTGGACCCATTGAACCAAGATAAATATCTGTCAAGGTTTATGCGAAAAGACATAAAATTGTAATGTCTACAGCTTATTAGAGGTCTTCATGATATGGAATGATCTCTGAGGATTATGATAATTGTAATCCCAGCAGACTAAAGTGTTGACATGAAATCAAAACATAATCTGGGAAATGATATGATTTTGTTCTCGTTTTGTCATTTACTGAGGAGATTTTGTGATGAATTGAACCTGTGACTTCCCTCTGTAACTGTTACTGAGAAAACCAGAGGATAAAATTCTAACTTGCATTTGTTTTGATCTGTGTTTTCCCCCAGAGTTTGATTGATTGTCATCCCGGAGGTATCAACTCACACACCTGCCTGCATGTGCCCACCTTTGTCTCCAGCGAAGCCAGGGGATTGCTAGAGGGGGTAAGTCACAATCCATCGCTCAGACTTTAGCTGCTATATTGTTACTAAAATTAAGACAAATCAGACATGAAGATAAAATTTGTTTAAAGATATGAGGCTTCAGAGACAATGTGTTGTATACATTCTTTTCTGTTTTGAAAGTAGTAAGTTTCACAATTTCATGAACATAGCAAGTTCAGCTTATTCATTGTCCCCTGTGAAACAATTTGTCCCAGTTTTCGCAAAGTGACTGTCATGATCTTTCTGGGTGTTGATGTTGAATGGGTGTTAGTCGTGACGTTGTAAGTGATGATCAGGCGGTGGATACAGATGAGACGCACACAGTGGTGAAGAAATAATGACAGGAATCTCCAATGTCAAAACAATACAGAATTTATTGCAGGTGCTTGATAATAATACACACTTCAGGGCAGCTGTCTATCTTCGACGCACACAGCTCTCAACTGCATTCTACTATCTCTCTCTCCTCTCTGTATGAGCTCTTATATATAGATGCTGGCCCATCTAGAATTTTCCACAAATATCCAGTCGCGGCTACAGCATTCTCTCCGAGTCACATTTGGTACAGACAAAAATGAAATCGTGACATATTATACATCATGACGTAATATGCACACACGAGATCTACACCATTCTGTACAAAAATGCGTAAAGAGTATCTCAGACATGTTCGATGATGCAATATCTCCACAGGCCAGCGTATGCAGACACACTTGCATAGGTTCAGTGTATACAATTGCGATCTGTTTGATTGTTCAGACACACCTGTGTACCCAACATAATATTATATTTTACCATGATTCGTTACAGTGACAAAAGAGCAGTCAGAGTGAAATAGGGTATTCATCACTTTATGAAAATTTGGAGGAAATTGTTCTTCATTGTAAAGCAGTGATTCCCATAGTTTTTGTACTTGCGATCCCTTTACCCAAAAGCTTGAAACTCACGCGACCCCTCTAAACTGTCTGGAACAGTTCAGATTGAAAAATGTACAATTTCTACAAAGACATATCGATGGTGTCGGGCGCAAACCAGCCAAATCTGTGATAGCACATCTTACAGGAGGAAAAAAATGCATAAGTCTATGTAAACTGAAGTTGTGGTCGCTGTGATCACATGAGGATTTGATGAAATCTATTGGATAGGTGCCCTAGCTATTTTTCTACACCTCAAGGTGAACTCTAGTAGGCATGCATTAGTGCTAGTAAAAAAAAAAAATGTTGAAAATTTGGACTTGGCCGGGTTGCGTCAGACACCATTGATATGTTTTCATGTTATTTCAGTCATATACCAAATTGTTTCCATTGAATTCCTTTGCCATCAAAAGGCAAAAATAATCTAGCTAAAGAATACATGTCCCCACTGGCATACCAAGAGTGTGCCTTTCTGAGGTCTCAAATGACCTTTTCACATAGACGTCCCTGGCATTGGCTCTGCCCTCAATATCTTCATTTCCCTCTATTCCTGGCCCTATAATTGAAGATGCCCCAGCAGTGCCTAGAGATTAACAGGATATGACATGAATAGCACAATATGTGATCAGTACATGGTACAAACACCGCTAAATGATGGGAGAAAAATAATTTGAGATGCAGGGATGTCAAATTTCCTACTTTAGCAGGATTTCCTACTTTTTGGCGGTCAGAAAATTCTCTGTAGCCCCCCAAAAGGGTATTATTTACCAATAACCTACTTCAGTTTTACTTGTTCCTAAATAATATGCCAGGAACCTTTCCTATTTTTTCATGTGGACAGATTGACATCCCTGGAGAAGTATAACAAATGATGAAGGAGAGGGAAAGAAACATTGAAATAAAGCAAGAAAATAAGGAAGAGCATAAAAACTGTAATTGGTGAGTTGGAATGGATTTTATCCCCATGCCACTTCTACCAAGGCAACCCGACCCCCCTGCTAAGGCCTCACAAATGGCAAAGGGGTCACAACTCTCAGTTGGGAAATCCTGTTTTAAAGTGCCAGTCTGTTTGTTGGTTCATACTTGCACTCTGTTTTCATCATCAGCTTCTGTGTTACAACCCCAACGAGCGTCTCGGCTCAGGCATGGCTGGGGCAGAAGAGGTCAAGGCTCATCCTTTCTTTGCCGGGGTCGACTGGCATGCCCTGGAGTACTCGTAACTTTTCCAGTTTGGTCGGCCACAGACTGTGATCTTGACATGTGAACAACATTCTCATCTACTGCTGTGAACAGCTGATTTGCGGGTCCAGTAACCAGGATCCATCACAAAAGGGTCACAAATTTTTGGATGACTATGTAACTTAATATCACTTTCAAACCTATTGCCTTTGAATTTTTACTTTTTTTGTTGATGATATCATGATTGGAGTTTTTTGTACGTATGTCGCCCCTGTCTGTATTGTCTGTGAAATCAGACAGTCAGAATCATATTAGCATTTGATATCAGCCATGTATGATATGACTTATCAGGGTCCTCGATGGGTGTGCTTTCTTTCTATCTAAATTTTTAAAATTTTGAGAAGTACTCTATACAGTAAACCTCGGATCACCCCTCCCCCACCCCCACCCCCTTTCCATTTTCCACATCCCCCACACATACCAACTTGCTGGGTCCTTATATTCGGCTAGAGAGGTATGAATTAGCATGGTTATGGATTTAAGGGCTAGTTTTTAATGTCATTGGAACGGGAGTTGCATAATTTGCCATTCAGTCGACCCTATGTGTTTCAGATGAAACAAAAAAAAAAGTAGGATTTTGATTTATCATATTGTTAGATCCAAGGTTTCGTTCAGTCGCAGCTCCTTGAATATGAGGTTTTTCTGCAGCATAATGCTTATTCACTTCCTGATTTAGGTCCAGAGTGCAGTGTGATGTGTGACGACTACAGTTAATTTCTGTATGGCTTGCCAATATTGTGTAAGCTTCGTTATGTCCTTTATTTATGTTTTTGTTTTGTTTTGTTGTTTGTTTTTGTTGCTGTTTTTCTGTTTCAGTGACCATAATGAATCGTGGCTATGTTGGTGCTTAATAATTTTTATAATATGATACCATATTGATGAGACAGATAACCTATTGACATGGACTTCTAAGAACTGTAATCTGTGATGTTGAAATTTCCTCCCCCTGAAATTCTGTATGCTTATACAATCTTCCTATTTTATAAGAGCCATTTTGATGAGGGGCTGTGAGCGATACTACAATAGATCAATCGTTTGATAAATGATGCCATATGAATCTGTCATTTTATTTTATTATTATGATTACACAGTTCTCTTTGTTTGCTCTTGATGATGCAGAACTTGCTATAAAGTTGAAAGAATTTTGGGTGTTCAAACACTAGGGGTAGGAGCCTTATGACATGGGGTGGACATGTGACTCTGTTCTAATGGTATCGTTGTATGTGCACTTAATTATTAAGTTTATACGGAGAATATTATGTGATATCATATAATACAGTGGTTCTGTATCTGGAACAAATTTTAGTGGAAATTTGCCCCTGAAGTATGCATTAGTTATATATGTCTTGCGACCAGGGCAAATGAGTCAGAAGTCGCACCGGGCAATGAAGATATACAGCCTTTTTTTGTCATTTTTAACTACTTTGTGACTAAGATACTAAATTTTTGTTTTGTTTTCACAAAACGACAATTTAACTTTTTTTTATCTGAAAAAAGAAATATTTTGGTATCTTAGTGGGAGAATAGTAAAAGAAAAACAGTAAAAAACGGCTGTGACTTGAACTCACCCATCGCGACTTGTGACTCCTTTGCCATGGGCGCAAGACATATTGTCAAAAACCAAACTGTTCAAACAGTAAATGTCTCCCAGCCAGTCAAAATGGATCTATGTCAATTTTTCACCATATGGGGTTTTTGGTATCATGTGAAAGCTTACACACCCTTTCAGATGGTGAAAAAAAGTTTTAGTCTAGCTTCATTCTAGCCAAAGATTTTGCAGTTAAAGCAGACAAGGGGGGACCCCCAGCAGGAACCAAAATTCTGAGAAAATCGAGTTTAAATGAAGGGTCGAATGCATAAATCTATAAACCTACTTCACAAAAACCCAATTTTAATAAAGAAATATTTATACGTAAATTGAGTATATGATGGATTCTGTCCTGTTCACAAATGAATGTACTTTTGATTTCTGGAATAACAACAAAAATTTGATGTCCGACCCCCCTCATCACATTCAAAGCTCAGTTTCTCTGTTCTAGCCCAGGGACTTCTGTCTTATTTTGACTGGCTGCAAGACAAATATATATGTGTATTCATAAATGTCGTATGTGAAAACATGGAAGTTCACGTTTTCAGTTGCTACTTTGCTATAGATTTGAGCTGTCAAGCCGTAAAATTCTCTGCATTTGCATAATGTTTCACATCATTTTGACATGGTAGGTTTCAATTGTTCATATTTGACAAAGTCAGAATGTTTGTACCCCGTTTGCTAAAGATAGAACACCTGCTGATGCTTGTTGCCGCTCCACCACGAGATCTGAGAACAATTGTCCCCAATCCCGTGTATTTTTTATGTGTTTTCTATGTCAAATGGTAGTGAACAGTAAGTGTTTGTACCCCCTACTAAAATTAGACGGGGATTCCTGGTAGTTCGCTTGGTCGGAACAAATCAATTGCAGACCGAAAAATTGTTAATATTGCAAAGCTTCATGGAAGAACCACTTGATTTGTTGATAATAGTGATGTTTTATTAGACGGTCTAGGTTCCATGGAAAAATTTTATCTAGAGCCAGAAATCTGTCTAAATTTGCCTAAATTTGGGCACATGTTTAGCGAATAATGCATTTGTACAGACTGACAGCTGTTCACTCATTTTGATTGTCTACGCACTGGTTCATGATGGGACATTTCTCGCGCCCCGGGGCAAATGAGTCAGAAGTCGATCGGGGAGATTTCAAGTTACAGCGGATAGCCCCGTTTTTAACTATTTCCAACTGAGATACCAAAGTTTTTTTGTTTGTTTTCCTGACCTGAAAAGAAAAATTCCGTATCTAAGTCTGATAATAGCTAAAAAATGGCTGTAACTCATGATTACCCAGACCAACTTGTGATTCATTTACTATCCCAGGCGCAAGACATATGTATTGATAAGATATATGATTTCAGCCAAACCTCATTTTATACTTAAGAGATGAGATTCACACACAATAAAAACAGCCTGTATGCTATATGTATTATGTTTCCATATTTAACTATAAACATTGGTAAGAGTTTTCATTACTTTTTTTTTTTTTCTATTACACCAGCTTGATTAGCATGACCTTAATTGATGCCAGTTATTTACTAAACCAAATTGGTGTGTTCTTGTAAATATGTGTGGTCTTTCAGATATTCCCTACATATTTGCCATGCATGGTCTCAGCTCTTGGCTGGGATCACAAGTGGTACAAATGTCCATGGACTCAGTATTAATCTTAGTTGTTTTTAGTGGCCTACTAGTTCTCCAGTTAGTGACATGCAAATGACACAGAGTGAAAAGAAGATTAATTTCCCTTAGAGAGCTGGTGTCTCTTGTGTATTCAGTGTGGATTTCTGCTTTAGACTAAATACCTCAGTAGCATATCATGAGATGGAAAGAATTATGGATTAGAATGATGATCAGGGTTGTCTTCACATGGTCAAGAAACTAGTTGATTGTCAGTATATCATATAACTAACTTATTTAACAGGCTCTGGTGACTGTCGGTTTCAAGGAAAAGTTGTTTTAAGGGAAATGAGGCTAAGGCATAGGCCTACATAATATTATTTCTATGTTTGAGAACTGAAATTCATGTTTTAGTTTTAAGAATTAGGGATAGGGTGTAGATTTAAGTTTGGAATTCACAACAAAGGAGGAATTTATGATCAACACATAAAATCCCTTTTAGTATTGTTCTTATGTTTATGCTTAGCATATAAAATTCCTCTAGCCCTTAAAGGATTGGCTATGCGGAGCACTAATATTTCCTCAGGACTGGCCATGTTTGGAAAATTCCTTAATTTTAGGTCATCAGAAAAAAAAAAAAAAATGTTTAATATAAACGGCTCTAATTCCGCTTCCTTGGGTTTCGAAACCAAGGTAAACAAAGCATGGTCTGGCGCACGAAATGTGCACCATCGGGACTTTGCATAGTGTGACCTGCTATGGAAATATATGAAAGTGTCCTTTAAGGACTAGTATTGTTTGTACATGTGACATGAGTAAGATGGTATAATCCATTCACATGGCAAGCTTATATTTCACTGACTCTGCCAAACAAAACAACTTTGCACAGATGTCATCCGAGTCCTAACTACAGATACCCAGGCCAGCCTGTTTGTTCAGTGTGATTTTATTTGTGTACATTAAGGTTTTAAAGAATGATGTTTTATCAGCAAATATACGCCTACACTGATGTACTTGAGTGTGTTCAAAGCCTAACCAGAGAGCTTATTTTACTTCAGGGTTTTGGTTCAGTGAAGTGATCAGCCAGAGATCTGTGCACATTGTGATGTTTTTGCCATAGCCATGACTGAGATTTGTTACTTGTGATTGTATCACTTTGATGGGGGGAACAAGGGGTGGGGGTGGTGAGTGATAAAGTAGAACTGACTGAAATTACTGAAACCATGTGAAGACTCCAGCGGAAAAACCAGATAAGTCACATTTTCTTCACAGGGAGAAAAACAAAGTTAAGAAGTCTATAGTTTTTCACTGTATGCCATTTTAAAAACTCTTTTTAGCAGAACTGTCCTGGTTTTTCCGAATTATTGTTCTGGTTAACAAATCCCAATGGTGGGCTTTATAACATAGGGGCAATAACTCATTTTTCACGAAAAATGTGACTCATCTGGTTTTTCCCCTGGAGTCTTCACGTGTCTTTCTGAAACAGATGATTGAAGGAATTTCTGAAAGTGATCTTTAGCACTGTGAGATTATTATGTAAGAACATGGCACTTACCTTACTGTTCCTGCAATTGGCATAATGAATGTACATGTATTATGCTTTTCAGAGAAAAATGTTGTGAACGAATGTTGACCTCATGATAGACACCTTATAGGGTAGTGATTGAATTGTGGAGTAAGTATTTTTGTAACACTGTGTCAGAATCACGGCCAGATTTTGTCTCGCAGGGGAGGAAGATATGAGCATCTGTCAGTTGGTACAACAGAAGTGACAGTGAATAGACAAGGTTTTCTGATACAAGTTCATTTTCTATCTGCTGGGGCCTTGTGCATTTCTAAGCATTTGTCTCCTCTTGGCTAAGATCTATAGTCTTTGTCAGCTTGAGAATTGCTTTTTATCTTCTGTGTTTGTTGAGCTACAGTGGCAAATAATTAGGTCTTTGACCTGAGTCAGTGATTTGCTCAGATATGCTGTGGTTCTGTAGACATATAAAACACCCAAAGATCACACAGACTCTCAGGGTGAGTCATACTAGCAGTAATGTATATTTTCCTATCATATTCATCATGAGGATTCATTCCTGTGACATAATGCATGATCATATCAAGAGCTCTCTCTGCCCCGCTCTGTCTCCACTGAATCCTATCCATGACAGATTTCTTTGGTTCATCATCATCGATTTCCTGTTTCCCATAGTTCACTCAGCAGCTGGTCAGTACTGTCAGCTGGGCCAGCTACTTTAAGTTTGCTATGAGTAGTGAAGAACTGTGATTTGGTGTGAGTGGTTCATGCTAGTTTCGTGTTCCTTCAAGAATTTGTTGGGAATTCAGAGATAGTCAAGATATTTGACCTGTTTCATGTAGGCTATGTCGCTGACACCAGCATCATTGCCATTTCTGGTGGTATCAAGTAGTGCTCTGTTATAGAAGGTTGATCAGAGAATTATATCTGTCAGCTCAGGTGTATGCAAAAGTGGATGGATAGACAGATTAAGAAAATGGCTTTGTGATACTGGAGAAAATAACATGGTGAGTCACTTGACACATTCTACACAAAAGTTTGTGAAATAAAATGAGTTATCCTGTGAATTCATTCCTTTCATTCCAATGTTAAAATATCCATTTGGTTGTTGAGATGTGCATTCTTGTACAGAAAGAAATCTGTATATAACATCCCCCCAGCAACAAAACCCACGTCACATAGAGGAGTCAGAGCTGTCATGTCAAAATCAAAAAGGAGAAAGTGCCATAGGCCTGGACTTGACCAGATCTGTGATCAGCCGCATGACTCAGTTTTGGCTCTAGGTCTCCTGTGTGCTATATGAGATGTGTCGCAATGAAATCAGGCTCTATTCAAATTCTGAGCACATTTAGTTATTGATATCTTTGTGACAATTTATCTATTTCCATGTCTGTGTGTGATAAACATTTTGTTTTACCTATAGTAGAACTTGCAATAATGAAGACAGTTAGAGTGATTTGTTATTGCAAGTGAATTTCATGAGAAAATGGCCAATCACTTTTGTTAATCCTTATTAGGCCATGCCACTATATTACAATTTTTGGGCTTTTACTCAATCAGTTTCAGCAAATTTACCTCTGAAATGCATTTTTAGATTGATACACATGTAGACAGGTTCTGTGAAGAAGATAAAAATTACGTTAAAAATGCCCTCTGGGTTGAAAAGCCCATGATTTCTCCGATCCCCTCAGTTTGACGATGACGTCAATTGTCTTCTTCACAAGATGCCAGATCTATTGTACGAAATTTTTGTTTCCAGATCATTTTTGAAATGTTCACGCCATGTTGATAGAATAATCCAGAAATATTTATCTTCCTGTTGTACGTGACCGTTACACATATCCTTGTGACTTGGCCGTGTAATGCTGGCTACACGCTGTACTTACTGAAATCTTATTCGCCACCCACCTTGTGATTGATTATGCCAAGTGATGTGATTTTCTTTATAGCACCAATGCTTTCCGACTGTGAAATTTTCCATGTTACATGCACAGGGTGAATGAATGAATTAGAATGTTTCATCTCATGTCATTTCCTTTGTGTGCCTGCATCTGTGTGTACGCATGTGAATCTATCATATTTTGGACAAATGTCTTGCGACCAGAGCAAGTGAGTCGGAAGTCGCCTCGGGTAACGAAGATATACAGCCATTTTTGGTCATTTATAACTACTTTCCAACTAAGATACTAAATTTCTTTTTTCACAAAACATCAATTTTTTTTTACTCTGAAATAAAAAGAAATATTTTGGTATCATAGTCAGAAAATAGTGAAAAAAAAAAGAGGTAAAAAACGGCGGTGACTTGAACTCACCTGGCGCGACTTGTGACTCATTTGCCCTGGGCGTAAGACAAATGTGAAGGGTTTTAGGGTAAAATGTGACAAATGCCATTTTAGACAATTTTGAGTTATACATACCCCTCGATACTGGGAATGCTGATAGTGCTATATGGTAGGGACTATCCTTTCCACCAAAGGTAACTTATTCTTTCCAAAAGGCTTCAGAAAATTCTAGTTCTTAATGATAAATTACTCACAACTGGAGAGCAAATTCTCATTTTTCTCTAAACGGCAATTTTGGATATGTCTCATTTTGCCGTGAAACCTTTCATATGTTGAAAATGAGATTAGCATGTTTTATTACTATTGAATTTGCAATTTCTAAGGTGAATTTTATTCTTCAATGTTAAATATTGTTTTATGAATATGATAAAAATTTTAAACTTATATTACCTTACAAAAGTGTACGTAAGATAAAATCTATAAATATATAGGAAAGATAGGACATGGATTGTACAGAGATTTATTGAAGTATTAATGGTATTCCTGTTTTTGACAGATATTGTACATGTCAGCTTTCAGAAAGAAAACTAAGCAAAAAATCTGTTGTGACAACTTCAGTGTCCAGGAATATCATTGTTCAATTGCCTGTACCACCAAGGATATAGTCACAGGGCAGTAATCAAATGTCTTGCACCCAGGCCAAATTAGTCGCAAGTCGCGCCAGGTGAGTTCAAGTCACAGCTATTTTTTACCGTTTTTTACTATTTTCTAACTATGATACCAAAATGTTTCTTTTTTTGTCAGATTCAAATATGGCTAATTGACGTTTTGTGACAAAAAAAAAAAAAAATTTTTTTTAGTATCTTAGAAAATAGTTAAAAATGACAAAAAACAGCCGTATATCTTGCCTGGGGCGACTTCCGACTCATTTGCCTTGGTCGCAAGACAAATAGTGTAGATAGATAGGTTTGAAAAGCAGTGAAAAGAATGACTGTCATAGATGTGCATGTACATACAGGTATGTCGTGTCACCAAGGCAAAAATGAGTTGGAAGTCACGTCAGGCAATTTCAAGCTACAGCCATCTTTAAGTATTTTTCTACTCGGACACCATTTTTTTTTCCCACAAAATGAAAAATTAATCTTATTCAACGTCAAAAAAACCCCCAAATTTTGGTATCTGAGTCGGAAAATAGTTATAAAAATGGCCGAAATCGTCCAGTGCAACTTCAGACTCATTTGCCATGGACACAAAACATACATAGTTTGTGTCCCATTGAGTTGGGAAAGCTGGTGAAAGGTGGTATGGAGATGTTACTTCTTATGTTCTTGATGTACTTCTTGTAAAAAAAAAATGCAGAGCAAGATTTATTAAAAACTTTATGAATGTGACATGATGTTTTGTATTATTATTTGGGTGGCAGTGTGTGATTGCCATCGGTGATGTGGGAATGCAAATATTGAAGTGAGAGGAGGAAAAACACACAGTTTTGTTGGACTAGAAAAGAACCCACAGCCTTCGTACGAGATTATCTAAATATAGGTCAAACCAATACCATCCTGCATCGTAAAGTGTATGTCAAGCGTGCACACCTCGATTTCAGTATCTTGAATGATTAACTGAATGCTACTCAAAGAAAACATGCTTGGTGTTTTGACACGTCATTCTAACATACAGTTCAGATCAAACACATTTGCTAGTTTACTATTCAATTATTATTGCCATTTTAGAATAAGATCAAACACAGTAAGATTTTTTGGCTTTATGTAAGAGGAAACAAAGATCTGTAAGCAGTAATGTTGTGTGCCAAATTTCATATGGATGCATTTAGTTGTTTTCGAGTCCGTACGCTTTTTGTGGGTTTTGTTGTGAATTTCTAGTACACTGTATAGGTTTGTTTTGCCACAATCAATCTGCAACATTAATAATAATAGTAATAGTAATAGCATTTATATAGCAGTATTTTTGTAACAAGTACAAACCCGTTTCTCAATTACTCTGACAGATCCAATGTAGACACTCACAGATGTTCTCAGCTATCTGGGAAGTATACGAAGTGGCTGCCTGTTACTGCTCAAATCCTTATCAATCTAACAATAACATTCTCAGTCTGTTACACGTTCAAACATGAATTATATTTCCCTAATTATATTTTCCTATATTTTAGCAAAGGGAATTTTCTTTTCAGTGGATTGGAAAAAAGCTGTGTCTTTATTCTTTCAAGCCAAAAACCTTGTAGTGACAACTCATGAGAAAACCCACGCAGAAAGTTTCTTTAAATACCAGATTGTTCAAAACGAATGTTACAGAACATTGTGAATCAAAACATGTCAGAGTGAATTAGCTTATGATCTTGAAGGTGTAAGATACACCAATAAATGATGGTATCTTGACATCATTTTCATCTTGAGACAACCGGCAAAGAACCCCGAGGGAAAAGTTGATACATCAGACAACAGAAAGCTGAAAGTGACAAAGTGTTTATTTTTTTGTTTGTTTGTTTGTTTGCTCTTTTTCATCATGCACAGCATAACAATTATCCAAAATCTTAAATGTTCTCCAAGAATTTCGCTGTCAGTGAAAAAAACATCACTACAGCACGAGGGGGCGGTAGGAGTAAACAGTGAATCAATACAAGACAGGACAGACTACAGTGTTAAATTATACGTGTAGGCCAACCCTGTACTTTGACATCCACCGGAGACTGTAATTAAAAAATGCAACAGTTTGAAAATTACAGGATAGCAGAAAGTTGGTCTGTGACTGTGACACCACAACAAGCTTTGCATGGTTCAGTGCTACGTGCAGCCAGTGGTATATGTTGTTCAAGTGGGTGGGTGAGCATCCTTTAATCTTAGAAGACTGTAGAGTTGTGCTCTGAGCGTTTTATTTCGTACAGCATTATGTGGCTGGCCAGTCCAATGCGGGAGTGGCAATCTCTGAAGCAGAGGTCAAAAAGGAGACGTCACAATGAAATCAGGCACTTGTCAAACTGAGCTGATTGGAGAAATCATGTGTTTTTCAACAGTGAATGAATTTTTAACGTTTTTTTTTCTTCACCAAACCCGTCTATATCAATCTAAAAATGTATTTCAGAGTTTAATTTACTGAAAAAGATTGAGTAAAAGCTCAAAAATTGTAATTTAGAAGCATGCTCTAACAAAGATTATATATGGATTTACAAAAGTGATGGGCCAGTTCTTAATAAATTCAGCTGCAGCAACCGGTCACCCCCATTGCCTTTAATTGCCAAAATCCCAACTTCTACTTAAGGCAGAACAATCGTTTTTTTGTTTTTTTTCATGCAATGAAAGGGAAATGAATAATCTTCACAGTGATGCCAATAACTTCATATGCTCAAAATTTGACAAGAGTCTGATTTCATCATGTCGCATCTCAAATGAAGTCTGACGCTGGTCTGTCTGCCTGGGCTGCAGCTTTTCTTACCATCCTCTTTGTCTCATACTTCTTAGCAAGTGTCTCTTCAAAGGTTGTTCAGAAGTAAAAACAAGATACTGTGAACAACATGCATGTTTTATGTCATCGATGTCAGTTGTTCCTTGTGGCAGAAAAAACATCCAGAGACCTTATGGGACTATGGCCAAAGAAGTGAGAATTCTTGTCACAGCAGCTCCACAAAAAAAATATAACTCCAAAGTAAGTAATTTTGGGCCCCAAAAGTTCTCATTTAAAATCTTACTATTCAAAATGATAAAATTTACACTTTTTCAAAATGAAAATGTGTGGGGGATTTTTGCATGTCCTATCGCACTGTCCAACTTTCAAAATGATAACTTAGTATCTTTCAGAATGATACTGTTTGTTGTTTGCGTTGGGATTTAATGGCACATCAGCACAATCACAGCTATATTGTCCCAAAGATGGTAAGATACATTTACATTCAGAGGTATAACTTCAAATAAAAGTATCCCCATCAAATACATTTCCTGTTGCCACTAAATGCCATAGAACATTTTCAAATGTTATTTTGTTCTCTTCCATTTCACCACAATTTTTTATTCTACACTGTGTACTTAGATCCATTGTCAGAAAGTGGTGCATGTATAGTCCATCTAAGTGGACTATCGAGATGGCTGCTCTCATACTTTGTGATGTCTTAAGAAATTTATGGGCAGTAAAGGGAATGAGTTTAAAACAACAGAAGAAATAAAGGAAATTTTAAATCAACCCCACATAGCAAAAATAATTATGAAAGGAAGATGACATCATATCGGTCACATGTGTAGAAGGGAAGACATATAATTCCAAAACAAGCGCTGAGCTGAGAAATTGAAAGCAGAAGAAAGAGGGGTACCGGTAGGTAGTAGGTCGAAAGAGACCTTAAAAGAACTATCATGAGAGAGGCTGAAGCAACAGGAATAGTGTACGTGAGAAAACTGGTTGAGACAGCACAGAGAAGATCGGAATGGAAGAAGATTGTGACGGCCTATGTGACACGTGACAGTAAGTGAAGAATTTAAAATTAAGAGGTCGTTACAAGCACAAATTACGCTGACTTGAGCATCAGCCACGAACAGAGACCATTTATCAACTTTTAGAATCATGAAACTGAAGATCTGCCTCATAGTTTGGTTCCTTGTGCTCAATTTTTTCAGCAATGAGAACTCAAGCTAATGTTTTTTTATTGTTGATTTTTATTTTCATTTTTTTTTTTTTTACGACAGACAAAAATGCATACATACAAACATACAGAAGAGAAAATAGAGTGCTCAAAATGTTTTTTTTTTACATTTAGAAAAGTATAAAAGATACCATGATGACGGAAACCTAACATTGGCAAAATTTTCCAAATAATAGGCACTCAGTTGGTCAAAATAAAAGAAAAAAACATTCAAGAAATAATAGGGGTACGTCTCCTGTCAGCATTCAAGCGATAAGTTTCAACAATGCTCAAACTTACATGCCTCAACTGGGTTATGCTCAGAGATTTTTTATCAAAAATAAAATTTTATTTTTCACTGCCCTCATATTAGACTGCCTCAGAGTTGTACAAAAATTACAATGCCATGATTGATTTATTAACTGTCTTCATGTGATTTATTAACTGTCTTCATGTCATTTCTTAAACTGTCTTCATGTCAACTAAAATTCCATATGTCCATTGATTCCATTCTCTCTGGATGACACATAAAAATCTAAAACCTGATCAAATAGTTTCCGAAAAATGTAGATAATTCTACACATGTATGTAACCAAATACATGTACGTCCAAATGATTATTCGTAAGATTGACTTATAAGTCATACCAACAAGACATGACTGAAATGGGATGTGACAGATTCATTCATGCAAATGCTTTCAGGGTAGATAACTGCTGAGAGAGGACACGCTGGACAGGAATTAAAACTCCAGGGAAATGTTAACGCTGCATTTAGCAAAATAATTGGTCGTTAGTCATTGCTGGTCCCAGAAATGGTTTTAGTGCTATTGTTATGAATGAGAAAAATCACCATAAATGTTTGAAACATGATGTCATTCCAAGCTGTTGATAAAAATGCATATTTGTCATGAAATAAAGATGGTTCTGTAAAACTTATCCATGGGAGGAATGACAATTTTAAGTAGGTTTTAGTACAGAACTCGTATCAAAACTGGACATCGGGCTCCAAGCATACAGTCACACCGGCATGGTGATGAAATGATAAACTGATGTTTGTAACGGAGAATTTAAACATATGAGTGGTAGCTTTCTGTGACAAGAATGGCTGATATTCTCTCTTTTCATGATCAGCAAAGTCCAATACTTGCAAAATGAAAAGAAAAAATATTTACAACATTGTTACTGTTTTAAATTTCACTACATCAAAATGACTTTCAGAGAGATTGCACAACATACATTCCCCAAAGTTCCTCTTTGTAAATCAGTCAAAATCATATTGCAAACAAACACGCAACCTAAATTACTAAAATCAGTGTGAAATCAAACATGAGTTTTCTACTGACGATACCAAAATGCAAGTTGGTTTGCAAAAAATTTGTTCTTTCTTTGTTAAAAAATTTGTGGAAGAGAAATTTTGTGGTACCTTTTTTTTTTCTTTTTTCCTGTTTCTCAGTTGTCTGACACATAATTAACATAAGAAACAACATTTGGGATCAGACATTGAAATAAAAGTGACATGTAAAAGTTGAATCATGACAGAAGATGCCTGATATATAATGCTTTATGAAGTGAAAGCTGAAATCAGTTGACATGGAATAGAACTGCCTCGTCTCCGTCACTCAGTCTCACACAGTGAAAATCCCATGGTGAATAGGGGATGCTCACCTAATATTTCCATGGGCGAAAAAAAAAAAAGAACAGGAAGCAAAGAGTGATTTTTTTTTTTGTGTTTGTTTTTGTGCTTGATAAAGTGTGGAAACTAGACTTCAAATCACAAAATGATTTCTTTTTTAAACAGTCAATACAATTCTTTTCATTGCTTTCACATTTAAAGAAAAACAGATATGACAATACTTGTCAACTATTTTTCTTGCTAACTATTATCGGTTTTTTTTTTTCTGTTCCTCTCTCTGATGCCAGGTACATACCAAAGCTGATCACTATTTTTAAGAATAGAGACAAAAAAGAAAAACAATTCCGGAGAAAACTCTGAATCTAGCACACTCAGCCAGAAGTTCATATTCAACTTAGCACAGATCTGGAAATCCCCGACAGAGTGTTTGTACCCCTGCTAAAAATAGAACATTCACTTACATATGTTACGCACCACCACGACATCCCACAATAATAGCAGAACAAAAGATTTCAGGAAATACTTGACACCGGAGCTACGTCAGACGTCTTTCAGTGTCATTAGATCATTAACACTGCTCTATACCATTCTTATTCGGAGAGCACCTATGTTCAGTATGCTCACAGCATTACATTTCCTACCCACTGTAACAGGGTCAAGCCGAAAAGTGAGGCAAACTTGTGAATAGTTTGGAGTGTTTGTACCCCTGCTAAAAATAGATGCAGAGATTTCCAGCCTTTCACTTGGAACAAATCTATTTTACTTATGACATCAAGATGATTATGCTTCAAGATGGTTACACGCACCCACAAAGATGTGAATGAAGTTACATTTAGTTCAGATGACGAATACATTACTGTGCACCATAATATTAAAGACATTATTTTGGTTCGTAGTGGCTTGCCGATGGTGAAGGCAGCGGAATATCATTCATGTTGTTTGAACAGTTTCATGGAGCTGGATAGAAGTTGGCAAGAAAATTGACGGAAAATAAAAGCAGTGGCAAGCTGGTTCATGAGATGGTTATTTTATGTGCAAAGACATTTGTGCCATGGTTTTTTCAAGGATGAATTACGCTTGTTTTCCACTACCTCCAGTAATGATGGTCTTGTCACACAAAGGAGGTCATCATTTACCATGTTGGTTCATCCGATTACTTTGTAAAAGGGTTGCAATATGTACCTCTGCACATGATGTCATAGTTTCAATGACCCGACACCCAATTATGATTTCTATTAGCAATAAATATGACATGCATTATGAAGTCACAGATGATAAACGAAACAAAACAGGAAAAAAAATAACAAGGGGACATTATCATAACTTTTTTTTTACAACAAACATAAGATTCGAAAGTCTTTTTACAGTTGCATACAAGTTGAAGAGTCAACGCACGTACAGTTTTAAGAAGTTCAAATCAAAAAAAAAAGAAAACATGTCAATATCAAATCCACTTTACAGTATATTACCAATTTTCTAAGTAGTTTTCATTTAACTTCCTCCACATCATACTCATCTGAATACCTGTTTTGATTCAAAGCATAAAAAGAAGGCATGTTCCCCACTGAAGATTTCTACTCTCACAATTTCAAGGACATTCCTTTCAGGATAAACAAGACTGAACAGATGCAAATGTTTTTTACTAACTGCAGTAAATGTTTTTTTAGAGTATCAATTCTATTGCTCCATGATAAAAAAATGCAAGATGGCTTATCATAAAATTAGGAGTGTGACCTCTGCATTTTACCCTGTTAAAACCCCTCGTGTAAATTTCTGTTTTTATTTTGTTCACATTGCAGCATTTATGACATGAGATCATAACCTGGTTTCAATTCACTCTAGAACTATCTAATAATACTTTTACAATCTTATTATCTATCTGCAGACTTCAATATATCTTAATTTCAAGACAAGTTTTACAGTTCACTAAGAAATCCACAGGAGATATCATTTCATCAAAACAGAAGAATGTCAATGCAAATGCAAAATTTCAGAATAAGATCCATTATCAGTCATATCAAAGATTAAAACAGAAATATTCTATTTTTCTTATAATTACTGTCTACAAAGAGATACTGTCAAAAGCATTTCTCTCACCGTCGAATGAATTTTTTCTAATTTGAGCAAGGGCATATTAAAACAAAAATGTACATGAATATTTACATCATCTTTGTCTATGAAAACCCTTCGACTCATGCTGGTTTCAATTTCAAGTTTCAAATGAAGAAGAGTAAAAAGTGCAGTTGGTTATTAAACTGTCGGGCACTTGGAGAGGAGATTTTAGCAAAGATTACGATGGCTGAGGGTGAAAAAATTACATGGATTTGTTGATATGTTGAGAATTGAGTAAATTCATTCAACAGTTTGACAAGAACACGGTGCTGAAGATGGTAGGATGGTTTTCACACCTCTAGATATAAAAGAAACATGGTTGTTTAAAGTATAGACTGACTGATCTCCCATTCATTATATTTCCTTTCATTTTAAACATATAATTTTTTCAAATCTGCAAAATAATTTTGCAATTTTTTTCAGTATCATGGTGAAAATTCAGTTCTCTTTCAAAATTTCACATTATCCAGTTTTTTTTGTTTTTTTTGTTTTTTGTAATCTTCATCTCCAAAACTGCAAGGGTTGGCCATGATATATGTGAATTTCTCACAATCATTGGCAAAAAAACTGACAATATTTCTATACTGAAGTCAACAATTATTAATAAATAATCAAGAACTTAAAAGACTTGAGATGTCGGTTTGCAAGGGGACCTTTCCCAGCCCTGTAGCCGTCGGCAGTCGGTGCGTTATCTCTGACCTAGTTAGCTGACCGGCTCCACCAGCAGCAGGTTGTTTTCCTGCCCATTCTCATCACACTTGATTGGCTGCGGACAAAATGACATTGAGACAAGGTCAAGTCTCTTCAATCTTTGCTCAAAATCTCAAAAAGTATTCATTTGAACTGGGCTGAAATTCACAAACTTATCAACCATTACATAAACCGTTCACACTCCTGGCTGTCATCATAAATTTTTCTGTCCCTTTTTTTTTTTTTTTTTGAAATCCGAGCTCCTCCTCCTTTTTCAAGAACCTGATTAGTATCTCATCTAATTGTTATGAGGAGCAAACAGACATATACATCCATGTATAAACACCCAAAGTTTACCCTCACACACACAAAAACAACAGCAATAAGAAAAATATAAAAATGAAAAATAAATTAACTCATTCGTGACGGGCTACGTCTTTAAACGTAACTACGGGCAAGTGACGGGCTACGTCTTTAGACGTAATACG
>JBCAUA010000013.1:1356126-1370541 GCA_038406235.1 Peronia verruculata | reverse complement strand
AAACTAACTCTGGATCACAGCGTAAAAAAAACAGCTCAATCGTAGTTCTAACTCAACAAGATGTGCGCTATTTCGCTTATTAACTATAGAACTTGGATTGGAAAATGGAGTGAAGCAAAATACGAAAAAGTGGCGTTAGAGCAACGAAAGAAATGTAAACATTATCGGATGCTCCCACCGTCCGCCGGGCGTAATGAACGTGACTCTCGGACGATGCCACCGTCCGATGGGCCTTAAAGAGTTAATATCCAACAGCAGCAGATGAGCGAGACAAAGTTGGGAAAGCAACACCTGTGAGAACAGAACGGAATAGGATTGGCTGAATTCTTGTATGCCTTGAACGGTAGAGGATAGACAGGGTCGGAGGAGGTTAGTCACATTCACTTATTAGACATCAGCAGAACTCAAGAGATAGGAAAGATAAAGTAAGGGCAGGTGATTGTTTGTTTGTGTTAGGGCATAATGGCATATCAGCACAATCATGGCTGTGCTGTGTAGAACACAGTTAAGATACACAGTAAGATGTATAAACAACAAAAAGGCTGATCAAGTATATAGAAGAAGAGAGAAACGAGAGCAGGACAGAAGACAAAGCAAAGGAGAGAGAAGAGATGTCATTCTTTATCATCCCACTGATAGTGGGCTATCACAGCCTGGAAGCGGAAGCAGAGAACCTACTTTTGTATTCCCGGCCCCCCGCAGCAAGACAAGTTGCAGAACTGGCATAACATAATTTTAACAAATCCTGCCAAAATAGGTGGTCAGCCAAAGTGACCATGCTTTATGACTCTTGCTCTTGAAATACTAGTTCGTCACTCTTCATACAGGCTTTGTTGAATGTGCAATGAAGATTGTTTTGACCAATCTTATTGTTCCCTTTCTCAGACAAAGAGGATGTTGAAAAACCAATTGTCAAAAAAAAAAAAAATCAAAAAAGATATTGATAAAAACGATTGTGATAAAAACGGAAACATGTGTCCCTTATATATTTACAGCATAAATTTTTCAGAATTTTAAGTGACATACATGCAAGTTTCAAAGTGCAAAAGTGATTTTTTTTTTTTTTTTTGCTCCATATCTATATTGCATGAATCTGACAAGAGAAAGTAACATGGTTGGGCAAACAATTTCATGAAAAATCATGGGGTTTTTTTTTGGACATCACAATAGCTTATTTACCCATCAGAAAAACACAAGGTAAAATCCAAAGGCTGGCAAAATACTGTTTATTTATCAAGCTTGCGTTGGTAGTCTGTTAAACAATACATGTACTGCATATAGAAACACTGAACATAAAGTTAAAAACAATTTGCATCTCAAAAACCTGGAAATCTGTCATGTTTCTATAACTATTCACTGAGAACAAAATTTAAAAACAAAAAAAAAAAAAAAATCATACACAAGTAAATATTTTCAACTCACTGTCACTTCTCAAAACAATAGAAAATTATAAATAAAAATTTTAAAAGTCAAACAAACAAACTCAGGAATACTTCTCCAAATACATGAAAAGTCAGCTTGTAGCCTCAGCAATCAACTTGTTGTGATGATTGTTGTAAATGAAAAGTATGAGATAAAAAAATATAAGATTTCTATGAGAGCCAATGAAGAATTTTATGAATGAGACTTTTTTGTTAAGTCACAACCTTTCCTATATTCTTCACAGAATGACATCAGAATAATAAACAAACAAGCAAACAAACAAACAAATAAAGAACCTGACCTGCTAGGTAGAAAGTGACTTTCCAGTTTTGGAAAGCTGGTCAATAATATCTATTTAAATTGTTACTATGACTCATTATCTTACCCCAGTACACTGGCAATATCTGTTGAATACATAAGTGGTATAAAAACAATATGAAAGAATATTGGTAGCTTTATTTTTTTCAGGCATTTTCTGAGTTTCATGTATGTTTTTTTTTTGTTTTCTTTTCTTTTCTGAAAATTTGGTCAACATCCAAAGAATATTACAAACAAACGTTTCTCAAAGTCACCTTTGGGCATCTCTATATTTCTTTTCACCAAATAACAAAATGCACATTTTGTTTCTCTCTCCCTTTTTTTTTTTTTTTAAATATCAAACACAACTGGCTTCTTTTATATCTCTATTTAATAATGTTTCATATTTCTGATCTTTGAGTTCTCAGTCTGAAACTTTTAACTTTGAAATCATATCTGACATTTATGCAGATTATATTACAAAACTCAGGTTTTATAAAAAAAAAAAAAAAAGAAGAAAAAACAAAACAAAAAAAAGGTTTAGAAATGTCTATAAAGCAAGAACTGAGAGAGAGAGTGTGTGAGAGAGAGAGAGAGAGAGAGAGAAAGAGAGCATATTTCTTAACTGTTTTAAAAGTTTGATCATTTCATGCAGGCATGTTAAATATTGGTCTGTACAAACAAGACTGACAATATTCCATACAAGCTTCGTCTGACACAGAGGCACACAAACATCGGCTGACTTTTGCTGCTGCGACTAGGATGCTACTAAAGACAGTTCATTTCATTCCTGACTTTCTGTTCTACTTTAAAACCAATGAATAAAATTATCTGACAATGGCAAATATCAAGATAGTCATTTTTAACATGTTATGTCAACAGTTCCTCAACACATCAAAAATTATTCTCACTTCACATGAAATTTGAAATTGCCGGGTTTTTTTTACGTTATGTTCAATACATCTTTCAACCTCGTGATGGAGGTTATCTCGATATATGCCATAGATATATTATGTTCATAGTTCAGACAATTTTCTATATTGTCACAAAAAAGATAATACTTTAAATTTCATGCCCTATATTAAAAATTTAAATTACCCATCATAAAAAAAGTGTCTAAAATATAGACAGCCTTTCATCAACATACCTGCTACACCACAACCAATTTGAAAAATACATGTTACATTTTGATCTGGCTATTACTATTAAAAATTTAAATGCACTCTCAAACTTCAGAAATATTCAATTCTTATTATAATGCATTGCAGCAAATCAACAGGCAAAAGGTGGCAGGATAAAAAAATAGCTCTCTGACAGTAAAGCATGATTCTCTTTGTTCACTGTGTAGTTTATCCAATACAAAGAAACACAATTAAAAGGCTCTTAAGAGATGCTTCAGAACTATTTCCCTATAAGTTAGATTTTGCACTAAATGAAAACATTTTTAACGGCAGAATTTACGCATTATTATACATAAAGAATTTATCTTCGTATTTTTTTAAATCAGTACTAATGTCCAATGTTATATTATTTGGAAGAACTGCTATAAAACTATTCTAACTCTTTTGTTATGTATCACAATACAAATTCATTTTCTAAAGTAGCAAGTGCATGTGGTTTGGGTCTGCCAATATAAGCACAGTACATGACTAATAAAAGTTACATTCGGCAAAGATGTCAATTCACATAAGACAACCACTGATAGGCATCAGATCACACCTCAAGCATCAACTGGCCAAATTTCTATGTACAGAGTGATGCAATACATTCCATCCCAGAGTAATTAGGTTCAAGCTAACCTAGAGGTCTCATTACCACATTATTTTTGGGATTGGTTCTAAATTAGGCAGCAAGTGCCTAATCCTTTCCCTTTCTTGAAACTATAACAGGGTGGTAACAGCTGTTAAAAAAACTGCTGTGAATCAGATCTTAGACCCTTAAACTAAATTAAATGAATCCCTAATTACTCTGCAATGGATCAACAGGACAGCAGTTTAATGAAATATTTACATCCAGGTACCCACTCATTATCTATTGCATCAGCAAACATGCATCATGTCTAGTTTACATGTGTATAGCACTGAAAATACAGTTAACATGTACTTTCTTTTCTTAATATTGTCTTCCACCTTTGTGTCAATGGCTCTGAAGAACAAGATGGTTCTATGTAATTCTACATATCTCTGAGGCCAAAATGACATGCTGTGTCAGTCTTTCACGTTGTTTATTAATTCTCCAGTGCCTGGTGTAATATGATAAATAAAAGTTTCAAAACACCGCAAGGTAGGAAAAATATATTTTATTTCAGATCCTTAATGTGGAGCATTAGCACTAAAAATTTTATTGTAAATTGTTGAAATTCAGTATTGTCAATTGATGCCCTCAGGGTTTCATTTTCCATTAAATTTTTTATGGGCCCTGGAGGTTAAAATAAGTCACTTTGGGTGATTAATAATTTTATACATGTTTGACATATACATTACAAAAGCAAGTGCCTAAGTAAATTGAACAGGAAAACAGATCAGCTAAGATGCTGGCAATCTTCCCACAGTCAAACTGTTACAAACACACTGTCTGAGAATTAACTATTTACATGGACTTTGGCTTGCCTATGTTGACCACACTCAATTTTCATTTCCTCAAACACTTACGCTCTTCCTTCCTCTCAAAGCCTGAGCATTTTGTTGTTTCTTTTTTTTTTCTTTTTTTTAAGACATAATGGTGTTAAAAAAAAAAAATTTAAAAACTGAAATTATATAGACGTCTAATCAATTTAAAAATTGTACTTGTGCACAAAAAAAAAAAAAAAAGGATCAAAAATGGTAAAATAATTTTCATAATAAAAAAAAAAAAATTAAAAAACTATGGATTGTTATATTATTCTTTGCAAAATCAATTCTAGAAGGAAGAGTCAGACATTTTCCTCGGTCAAGCCTTTTATGGTAATATATGTACAGTAAGAAACACGTGATGGGCAGGATAGTGCAGAAAATATCAGAGTTTAAAGTGTCATGAGAATTTATTAAAAAATAATCATAGATGATTTGATGGAGTGAATGGTGATGACTGTAATATTGCACTGAAAATGAGAGATAAATAAAGAGACGGATACAAGAGCAAAGTACTTTCAAAACCACATTTTTACCACTATGTGAATAAGAAACTAAAAGATATTACAAACCAAAAGGTATTACAAACCAAAAGGTATTACCTGGAGATACCTCGACTGAGATTACTAACCATGGACAGACATAATGCATAAGAAGAGACCTATCCCACTTTAATGGATATTTACTGAATTCATTAATGATTATAGTGCTTATTGTTGTACATTTTCCATCTCTGTTTTAATGATTATAACCTTAAAATAAGCAAATATTTCAAAATTACTCTCAGCTTCTCATCTAGGTTTGTGCTAAACATTTATGTGAAAAAAATTTTAAAAAACAGAAAAATATATTTGTGGAAAACAAAATGCTCTTTCAATTCGAAATCTGGAACGCAACATAGTTCCATGGTAGACCTGATCACTTGGAAGTCGAATTCAGTACACAATCACTAGAACAATGTTCAGTGTAGCTTGTACCTTCAGCCTCAGCACTGTAGGGAAAAAAAAGAAGATAAAAGTTCATTAAAAACGACTCATCTACTAGCATTTCTTTATTGTTTGTTTGTTTGTTTGTTTGTGTTTAATGACACATCAGCCCAATTGCAGCTATATTGTGTCAAACACAGTAAGATATGTTTACATGTCAAGAAAAAAGGGAGGAACGAAAACGGGACAGAAGACATGAGCAAGGAGAGAGAGAAGAGATGTCTTCTCTGGAATGTTGAAGATGGCACTCCATGGGTGTCACTCCACCGATAGTGGGCTTACACCACCTGTAGATGGGAGCAGAGAACATATTTATAAACCCTGGGTCCCTGGGGGGGCTACCATTTCTTTAACCCGTTCAGTATATATATGACATATACTTGTCGTACTATTGCCTAACACCCGCTGTGGTGATGTAGTGTTGTATTAGTGGAAAACGGAAGTTCCCATGTATGTGCTTGACGCACCCTTATGGCATAACTGAATGGTCATACAAGTCTTCTGTTGCGAGTCCCAACCATCAAAATTAGTAAACAGACATCTCATTCTTAACAGAGAACTGGGGTTTAGGGTGATTTATTACTGCTACCAATCTCAATGCACTAGAGAACTCTACTGAGAATGGTGCTTCATGACCAAAATACCAAAACTGGGTTTTAACTATTTCTAGACACTTTGATCTCTTCCAATATGAGAAAAGTACTGGTTTGGATCAGAAACATTTTACCTTATTCTCTAAAACAGCACCAGCACAGCACCATAAAAGATCAAGAAATACATTCAAAAGTGATTTTCCTGAAATTTACTTTTCATCCCCTTTTCTTTCACTTTTTTTTCTATAAGGCTTTTTTTCATTTCTGAACCATCTGACTTCAAATTTTGATTATATATTCTTCACAGGATGTGTTCAATAATATGCAACCTTTTTCTAAATTTTGTTCACACTTTTGAAGGTTATTAAGCCAAAACTTGAGAAATACACAGATCCGTCAACTAATGTTTAAAAGATTTATGACATAAAATGTGCTACATTCCAAACAATTATAGTGAACACTCCAGTAGCCTTAGGCTTTTGAAAAATGGCTATTTTTCAAAAGACAGCAGCTCTGTCATGGAAACCGGAAACAAAACCAAATTTATTTCCCACACTTTTCCTCTAACTTGATCGGGATAAATTCAGATTTGAAGCTTACAATGTCTCAAGTTCAACCCTTTAAAAAAATCGCTCTCAGGATCAGCAGCACCTTCTTCCCCCCCCCCCAAAACACAAAATGAATCTAAATTGTCACTTAAAATATACTTGTACAATAGATATAAAATCTCTGTGGGGGCCATTGTGGATCAGTTCAGGTTTGCCAAAGAACTGTTGCAACCAGAGCTAATAGTTCTATGCCAAACATAATACCATCAAGCTTTGGGTGCTAGGCAGTCAATCGCCAGTATGCAATTTCAGGGACTGGGCAGTAAGTGGTGGGAGAAGGGTTAAGAAAATTACACTACACTGAACTTGCTAACTTTGTTGTGTTATATTTCACTTCTGGGTCACATTATACCTGTTTCAAATCCACTTCCAGATAGGGATGCAGTTTTGATGGAAAATATGAAAGAGTCAACTATTCTCAATAAATTACTGTATCTCCCATGTGTGTTACATTTGCCATCACACAAACCTACCATGTGTGATCATTTACGATGCAGAATCAGCAGCAGTGGGCAATGCTGACTTCTCCAATGATGAAGAATCTTGAGTCTCCACTGATTCAGAAGCCAGATTATTCTGGTCTTCTGTTTTCTGGGTATCTTCTTTCAAGTTCCCTGAGATTTCTGAACCTTCGGAGTTTTGAGTCTCTGAGCTCCCTTCTCCGGCTTCAGGTGCAGTCTGAACTTTGGTATCTCCTTCACAGTTCTCCGAAGTTTCAGATCCTTTGCCATCCTTATCAACCGAGCCCTGCCCTAGAACTTCAGCAGAGATTTCAATGTTTGTCTTTTCCACACTGGTGATGCCTTCACCTTTCTTCTCCTCATCTGCGTTTTCACTAGGGCTTTCAGTAGAGTCCGGTTGATCTGAAATTTTATCCAGGCCTCCGGAAGTTTCAACTGCCTGGGCAAGCTCTGAAGCAAGATCCAGGACAGGATTCTCTGTGGAAGTCTTGGATGCCTGCAGTAGTTCTGCAGCCAAACTATCTGATGGAAGATCCTCAGCACTGCTGTGGAGAACAGCATCCTCAGTTAGGTCTGCAGCATCAACAGACTCTGTAACTGTAAGGGGTGTGGCAGACTTCTCTCTCTCTTCTTTATCAAGAGATCTTCCTCCTGTGGATTCTTCTGAAGGATGTTCATGTCCATTCTATGAAAATGAGAAAAAAGGATTTTTTTATTTTTTTTTAAAATTAATCATTGCTTTATTCATTATAGAACTACTGTAAACTCAAAAACAATAATGATTTTCAACATTTCCACTGAGGGACAAAAATATCTGTTAACAATGAGAGAAATTTTGAGAAGTGACCATGTTTTAGGATAACTAAGTTTGTAAACAAATCTCTCTCCTTATAGTTTAGTTCTATCTGATGCTATCTGATGAAGAACATGAACATAAAATGAAAAGCTTCCTTCTATATACAAGGTGTCGGGTTCTTGTTTTTTTGTTGTTTTTTTTTCAAATCACCTGTGAAGATTCCTGAGTTACTGTCTCTTTGATATCATCATCATGATGTGTATCATCCACAGAATCTTCAAATTTTTCCTCTTCCTCTTCGTCCTCCTCCTTTTCCTCTGTAACTTCAGGGCCTTCCTTCACAGGCATCTTTGAAGAAGGCGAAGCCTGTGAATCAGTGTCAGCAGGCAGCAAAAAGGGAGGTGGGTGTGGCTGGTCACCCTCTGGCATGCTGTCCATCTCCTCCCTCATCTTCATGGCTTTGGTTGAGACAGAGGATCCCGGAGAGGATGTGGAAGACTGAGGGGTGGGCGGAGCACGTGGACTGTGCCCTTGAGATAGCTGAGGCGGGGTCGTCTGGGAACCTTGAGAGAGCGGGGAAGTTGGACTATGCTCGGAAGCCCAGTTTAACACTTTGACATGGCCAGGGGGAGTTTTCAAGAAATCTGGGGAGGTAGGGAGGAACTCTGGGGCTTCAGGGTTGAGTTTACAGGACAGATGTAAATCTGTGTTGTTTGCATCTGCATGAATGTCTTCATCCTCTGGTACTCCGGATGATTCTGTGCAGTCCTCCCACTCCTCACTGTCGCCATAACTCTGAGAATGGGAGGAGGTTCGGGCACGAGACTCCTCACCACTAAAACCAGCCAAGGCATCACCACTAGTGTCTATGACAGCTTGTGAAGATGGAGGTTCCCAAGATTCCTCCGCTGCCCCCTGTGCATTGGTAGACTGTTTACCCTTATGACGAGGCCCTCGGCTTTTCTGCTTATTTCCACGAGACTGTTGCTTCGTGCCCTGGTTGGGAGTGCGGCCTGTCGGTCCTCGACCAGGTGTGGTGGGTAAGGCTGGTGACTTGGGAGTCGACTGGGGAGAGGCAGGAAGATCTACATCGTCATACTCCACTTCCACGCTGTTGTCTCCTGCAGTGTTATCAAACTTCACCAACAACAACTCCTTCTGGCACTCCACGAAACGATCGTCACCCCCTGACCATGTCCTGGGACGGGGGGATTTCTCCCCTGGAGCCATGGCTTTGGCCCGTCCTCGCCCACGGCCCCTGCCCCGTCCCTTGGGTGCTCTGTCCACTCCTGTCCCAGGTGAAAGTGGCCGCTGATCTTGGTGAGGATGCTGTCGTTGTTGAGGAGGGTAATCCTGGGGCTGGAGACCACCTTCATAGAAACAAGAAAATGACAAGCATTAGTTGTCACAAATTAAAATCAATGACATTTAAAAGTACAAAAACATAAAATTTGCTGCAGTTTTACAGTGGCTGTTCTACAGTTATGAATTCATTTGCAATGTATTGAAATTTTGAGCTATCACAACTATTTTTTGAAAAAAAAAAAAAAAACACCTTTATTTTGTCACGTAAAAAAATTATTATTTTAGCTTTCTATTGTTCTGTCACTGAGTGACACTATTAAAATCAAGACTGTATAAATATGTAAGATACTTAATTTTACTTCAAATTGGATAATAGGATAATCACAAAATCTTTTATTTCCATTCATTTAAACTGAAACTTGACTGTATTCTAAAAGTAACATTTTTTTTTAAAAAAAGCTGACCTAAAAATATGTTTTAAAAAAAAAATATCAATGCTGTATAGCCCAGCCAGGGACTATCTATGGCAACACCAAGAGCTAGTGGGAAAATTCAAACAAACTGAACAGAACTCAAACCATTCCAAAGAAAGCACAAGCCATTTTTCAATCATGAACTAAATGAGTGCAAGTGGAAAAATTTCAGTGTGCACATTAACTGTTCAAAGATTCTGCATAGCTACTTTTTCAATTATTTAGACTAATTCACAAAACTTGAAAAACATAGAATAATTATATTATGACTTGTCATCTTGGCTACTCCATCAATTAGTGGACTCTGTCTTTACCTATTTTCATTGTAGTGTAAAACAAAAACAGCAATGACAAACACTGAAAATTATGATTAAGTGAAAATGCACATCAAAACTTCAGTAAAGAAATCAAGTGAGAAAGACAATAAATGAAAAGTAATATGGTCAATACGTGATTAGCTGTCCAACATAGGCATTGAATAGTTGTAACAAAAGAATAACACAGAGAAGAAGAAACAGCAAACCTTCCTATCTTTTACTGGGTTTGTGAAAGTTATGCTGAAAGAAGACAATGCACAGCAGGACACAGGCAAACTGGTCATCTGTATACTGCATGACTAAAGCAAATGGTGACAACACATCAGCCACATGCCTGCTTAGCTTTACACACCATTCACTATTCAATTAAGGCTTAACTTATCCAGCCAGATGGATATGGTTCACAATAAATTCTTGAGATAGAATTAGAATCAACTTCCAGTAAAATAGTATTTCTGATTTCTACCACATATGAGATGCGACACGATGAAATCAGGCTCTCGTCAAATTTTGAGCATATGGAGTTATTGGTATCACTGTAAAAATTATTCATTTCCCTATCGATGTGTGAAAAAATTGGTTGTTCTATCTTAAGCAGAAGTTGAGATATTGGCAATTAAAGATGATGGGGGTGGTCTGTAGATGCAGCTAAATTTATTGAGAAAATGGCCAATCACTTTTGTAAATCCTTCCTTATCTTTGTAAGACCATGCCACAAAATTACAATTTTGGGGCTTTTACTCGATCTATTTCAGTAAAATGAACTCTGAAATGCATTTTTAGACTGATATAGAAGGGCCTGAAGAAGAAAAAAAAATGTGTTAAAAATTCATCCACTATGTTCAGTTTGATGAGAGCCTGATCTCATCCTGTCGCATCTCATATAGTCATCAAATATGCTGCCAGGTTAACAAGATTGTAACTGACTAATTTCATCTGTTCCAGTTCTCCTTCTCTCCATCCTTCTTCTCCAGTCTCTTCCCTTTACCTAAAAGGGAATAGTTTTTAAGAGCAAAAACAATCTTGTTGAACTTCTCAATATGTCTTGCTCCCAGAGTAAATGAGTCGGAAGTCACTCCAGGAGATTGAGAGTTGCCACTAATTTTAACTTTTTTCAGACTGAAATATCAAATTTTTCTGTTCAGGTTAGAATAGGTTGAATTTTCATTTTGTGGAAAACAAATAAAAAAATCTCAGTTGGAAAATAGTTAAAAACAGCTTAACTTGAAATCCCCCCAATCAACTTCCCACTCATTTGCTCCGGCACAAGACATGTGCACATTCATGTAATATATTTGCCCTCCATATTTTTTTTGGCCAAACTGAGTTCAGGCCATAGTTAAATACTTTGAATCTTTACTACATTATTTTCAAAGCATTGTTTGCCGCACTGAATTTCAATAAAAGTTTGCAGTACAAATACAAAAGTGTATGATGTTATGTGGTGAAATGAAACTGTTTTTTTTTTTTTTCTTTCATTTCTTTTAAAAACAGCTGAAAATGCCTTAGCAAATGAGAACCATCTTGAATGTTCTGGTCATTGCTCTTTCACTGTTACCTCCTCCCTCCCCCTTTCCCTTTACATCATATGAGCCAAGTTCTGAAGACAACCTTCCTAACTATGGAAATGGAAGTTGACAGGGCAAATCCTCTGACATTTTCCAACACTTTTGTATACTGCATGAAGCACAGAAAGACATTTTTTGAAAACAAGGGTAAAAAAAAAAAAGTCATGCCATGCTAACACTTTACTTGCCAAGCACTAAGAAATTTGTATGTAGCAATGAAAAAAATGGCTGAGTATGTCACATAACAAGCTGAAATGAGTCAGATGTGAAAGAGAACTTCATTGAGTTAAACTGAACTAAACTGACTATAGGGTCTTTGACTGAGGAGAAGACTCATAACCAAATAGTATTTTCACCAAAGTGAACTACATAGCCATCTACAGGTGGCTGAAAGGTAACTTTAGAACAAAATCAAAGTGAAGAATATTTATTTCCCTTTCCACTCTTACCTATAACTCAGTACATGAAAAATTTGATGTCAGACTCATTTCACCCCATGGCATGACATTTGTATCTGTATGACATAAATATCGGTCGGACAATCTCATAGGCATCAACATTCTTGGTTCAATGGCACACCATTATGGTCTCCCTCATCCACAGCATTTCTGCCTGTGGTTTTGTGTGTGGGTGTCAGGATTAGGTTATAAGTAGGTCTAACTGTTTTGGCAACCAAAGAGTTATACTTGTGAAAAGTAAAAATCGTGAACTGGGTCAATCAGAAAACTAAAGACCAACCATATACTGAAAGAAAGACAAATTCAGCAAACCTTTTCACCTAGTACTTGATAAGAATAGTGTTTGTTATAAAATATATGTATAGAAGATAAATGAACTGAGAAGATACACTGTACAGATTGATGAAAATAATGTGGCTATAACAAAATGCATGAATATGTCGGATAGTGGATTCTGATGGCAGATTGTACATGGATGGGGAGATGTGCCACTACTTTTTAGGATGCACAAAAGTAAACAGCAGATACTAGAAATATTTCCAGTCAGTAAATGATGATGGGTGGCATGCCTGAATACCTTTCCCTATGATGGCACTGCGTGGCCGCTCCTCTCGATCACCACGGTCAAAGCGACCACTGCCTATGCGGCCAGCTTCAGGATATAGAGTAGAAATTCAAATTTCCCACACTGAATACAATTAATACCACCAGACTGAAATGGCTTACTGTATCAAAAGCTTCTCTTCTTGGGAAATTCCTTCATAATGTTCAACAGCTTTGAAAAAAAAGGATTTTTTTTTTTTAATTCATGTTCATCTCAGGCAAATGCCTAGTCTCATATACACATATTTGTCTCATAAAATTTCTTTGGAACTGAATTTGTCTCAACACCTACAAACTATTCTTACAATTAACACCTTCAATCCTTAGACCAATACTAAATATGCTCTCTAAGTCTGAATTATCACCACCATTAGTATGGAGTCTAGACCCTCTCTAATGCTCTCCTATGCATTACTTTCCTTTTGATTTTGCACCCTGTCAGTTGTGTCTTCCTCAAAGCTGAATAACTGTTTTAAAATAATTATGCTTGGCTATAGTATATGCCCATGTTTATATTTTGTTGTTATCTGTGCCACACATTCCTCTCAAACTGTAAAGAAAGGTTTGTTTAACTGGTGCACAAAATGCAAGAATTATCATAGGCAGTCCTAATTTGTTTATCTATCGTGCTGCATGATTACATTTACTGGCAGTCCTAAGATGCCCATTTCTACGCAAATTGTTCCCATTTCAGACACAAGTTTTATAAACAACTATTATTTAATTTCTTTCACTAAATTTTGTAAAGCCTAACTATAAATCTTTTTATCTGATATATTTCTTTGGTCTTTTTTATGGATGCTTCACAGTGTGACATTTATTTACACAGTTTTTTTTCTTGCAAAGCAATTTTTAGTGTGAACACAACAATGGACAAAACACAGCTGTACACTTAGTAGTTACATAAAGATATATACCTGGACGTTTGGCTGGCTCCACTCTTGCAGAGTGATAGGAATCATCAGTGCTGTAAAGATGAAGTATATCATGAGCTCTACATCACTACATGCTTTAATCTCTTGCTTTACTTACAGAACTACTCCCTGAATTCAAGCACTTATCTGTGACAACTCTAGTTTGTCTATACAATATCTATACACCAAATTTCATCTAGGCACAAACATTGCAAAGTAAAAAAAAAATAAATAAATCATAAACATAACAATATATCACTGGATTTATTATTCACATTTTCTCTCTAGCAAAACTAGTCAGCTTAGCTTAGTCAGGATGACAATGAGGTATGGAAATGCAAACCATACTAAGTGACCACATTCAAGTTTTCAGAAAACTGAGGCTCTCTTTACATTATCTATGATCTGGTACAGTGATCTCCACCTAAGAACCCTCCACCTATGAGCCCAGTCCGCCTAAGAACCCACCTCTGCTATGAAATGGAATTTTTCCTCTATAATTTATCCCTCTAAGAACCCGCTCTGGGCACTCCCAAATAAAAAAATCCCCCTAAGAGCCCGGTGTCGGACCAAGATACCCGAGTACTTATGGTTTAATTCCATATCATATTGTCCACCTGAGAGAAACGCACAGTGTTAAATGAGCAGTAAAATGGGGACGGGGGTGAAGGGAACAGGTAGACAAAGGAGTGGAAGTGATGGTTGATGTACGACTCCGTAATCAGGCCACGTTGTTGACTAATTTGTAACCATTTCTTTGTTTGACAACATCTGGGACAAAACTTGTGACTGGCTTTGTGGATAAGGAGGCATAGGTTTATCCTTCTGACTGGTCAGGTGTTTTGCTGCTTTGGTCGGTCTGTAAACATGTGAGTCACTCATGTGATTATCCACAGAGCAGCATAGCAATATCGTGTTTTCAGTAATGACACTAGTGCTGGGCATCGACCTGGATTTTGATAAACTGGATTTTTTAGTTACCCACTTCTCAATAACTGGGTCAAA
>JBCAUA010000013.1:1328363-1356026 GCA_038406235.1 Peronia verruculata | reverse complement strand
AAACCCCATTTTTGATATTTTAGTCCCAAAACCTTATTGTCAGGACCCACAACCCCCCCCCCCCCCCTGCCCGACACATCGATACTATTATGGCATTTCATGAACATCAAAAAACAAACAAACAACAACAACAACAAAAGGACTTTTGAAATTAACTGCACTTTAGGCCTGGTGATAATCAGTGACTTAGTAGAAAGTGGATGATTTAAAACAAAAGAGATAAAGAAGAAATACAAAAAAGTTAGCTTATTTGTCTGGTAAAGGTATGATGAGTAGAAATTAAATGCGGTGCTCCTGTAAAAACGTGTACTGAGGAAGAAAAGCAGAAAGACCAAGACATGGTTTAACATTAACAAACAGGATCCTATTTACTTTTGGTGTTGGATGTAGTGGATGTAAATGCTTACAAAAACGTACTCATATAAAGGGGCCCTTAAACGTGCAGTTGATTCATTGACAGACTGTTGGAAATCGAAACAATGGCGGGAATCCTATAAACTTCACTGTAAACCTGAGTGTGGAAACGAGCAATCCCCTCGATATCGAGGGGTTCTCAGTCCAGGCACCACATTGTGCGAGGCCAGATATTGGCGAACTGAAGACATGGCGAGCGTTTTTTGATGTTGCTCCAAGCAGATTTCAAAATATATTAAAAAAGATTCCAAAATATTGGCCAAATCAAGAAAATAATAAGATTTTCATGATCAGTTACCAAACATTAAAAATTACACGCAATTTAACGCAATTTAATGCCGGATGACCAAGTTAAAAAAAAAATACTGCCAAATCATCAGGTAACTTGCCTCAGCCATTTTGTTGACATTTTGACCTGGCTACAACAGTCCAAGGACTGACATTTTAAATGTTCGTGTAAACTCAACGATGGCCCAGATTTGGCGTCTATCGGTTGAACTGTTAGTTTGTCGATGAATCAACTGCAAGTTAAAAGGCCCCTTACCTTTGGACACTATACATAATTTACGGAGAAGCCGAAGGCCTTTAGGTCGTCATAATAATCAACATATTATTGTTTAAAGTAATTATTTGCGTTCATTTATGCTCAGTCTGTGACAGTCGCGAGGTAGAAGTTCCGCTGTAACATATAAACATGAAGGATATGTAGGCTATTTGCTTTAGATCTTCAAACAGACTTTTTTCCCCTCGTCTATCCTCTTCACATATTTCTTGATTTTTTTTTTTTTTTTGAATTTGGGATTTTTTTTTCCTTCAAACATTTACAAGTCACATAAATTGACTTTCTCCTATTTCTTCGTTACTTCTTTTGTTTTATATCATCCATGTTTTTATTTCTTATTTCCTTGCCTTATTTCTATCTACTGACTAACTGATTGCCACAGGGCCTACTATGTGATAAATTTCAGAGGGTCTTCCTTTAGTCTCCATTTAGTATCAATTGTCAGTGTTATTATTAAACATCTATTTGTGTAACCATTTTCCCACAATTTAATCAAAAACATTAAATTTCTCTTATTATTCGCAGCTCATATAGTTTGAATAGACTTGAAATGTTATTAGTCTGTAGCTTAAAGTGAAGAGCTTTAGCTCGTATTCACCTTTTTTTTTTTGTTTTTGTTCTTTTAATACACGCTTTTTTCCTAAGTCTGATCGGCTCACCCAAAAAAGAGTATGACCATCAACAATGAAAAAGAGTCCGTGCGAAGTCTAGTTAAAAGTAAATACGGTAGCTGTCTGATTTTTATGAGAATTTTTGTGGTAGAAATTTGGAATTTGGAAATTTTGCCCGGACAGCGGTACGCAGCCTCCTACCTCTTTTATCGATTTTGAACTGTCACGGGGTCTTTAACGTGCTCAACGTAGGCCTACACACGGAACTTCTGAAATATATCTGCCCTTATCCGAGAAGGCTAGACGTTGGGTTTCCCTACCCACAGGAAGCAAGGGGATCGTTGAGTCACTGAACCAAAAAAAAAATGCAATTTTTTATCTTCTTATCGTTCCATTCCCCGATGCAAAACCTGCGAGTGGATCCAGGCCTGTTTTCTCCCTGAGCCGACGCCAAACTACATAACCACTGCGCCCCGCAAAGCGTGTTAGATCTATGTCTATGAACTCCACCTTTTCGGTTACTTTGTGTATGTACATTGTTTGCTTTCTGCTTGAGGAAGTGGCCCCTCAGTGTCTCATTTCATTTGAAGGGAAGTTCCGAGTGGGTGACAAATGACAAAAAACTGAAGTATCTCCTTCGGTGTTTCCTAAATGTCTCCCCAGCTGTGAAGAACGGTCAACATAAAATGAGGTGAGTGATAAGTATTATTCAGTTATCTATAGAAACAGAAAGAGGGAAATCCAATGTAGATAGGCTATGGTTTTTCCTTGTGATAGATCTACTTTTCTAGGACGCACATTGGGCCTAGATCAGTCTAGATCTAGATCTAGTCTTCTAGATCTAGATCTAGATCTAGTTCCGTGATCCTTTTTCTGTCTTGATTAGTCCACTTAGTCAGCCGAAACAGACAGAAAACGCAACGACTTTTGGCAGGTAAACAGAAAAATTAAACAAATTTTCAAAAGTTCATGCCCTGTACATAGAATCGAGTCGTGTGAAATGTGTGCCTTGCCGGTTTGTAGCCCGAGGCCGCGAAATGAGGAATACATATTGACATTCCTGTAGTTGCAATATTACATCAACTTGTCAATCGGCAAGGCGGCCATGAGTCGTAAAGTGGACATCAGTCAGTATCTTAATTTATTGCACTGTGAACATGACTAGAGCTAGGGACAAGTTATATTATTCCAATATTATTGATTGGAAATGTTACTTGTAGTAGTTGTAGGATCATGACCCATTTAGATTTCCTTCTGTTGTGAGGTTCATTCTGGAACCAGAGGGACAATTTTGACTCTAGAACTGCGGAGAAATACCATACGGCCTGCACACTAAATAACAATAGCCTAGAACAACCCCGCTGGCTTGACCTGCTGGGACCCTCGACTAGCGCAAGTCCACCCTAACGCTAACATGTAGCCAAGGTCCAACGAAAGAAAGAGGATCAACCCAAACATAGTAGTTACGGGTTAGTATAATTGGTCTTGCAAATTGATAGTAAAGTAGTAGTACGTATAGGGTGCATGGTTGATTTTGAAGAATGCGGGCCGTAGGGTATTTCACCTGTTTAACTTTCCTGTCTATGAAGAATACTTTCCCATAACCTGATTTTAGAATTCCTATCTGTCAGCTCGCCTTCACAAACCATTTATCTTCTATTTAGGCCTCCTTGGCATTGTTGTACATGATTAAGGACACAAATATATGTAGATCTAGATCTAATTCTTTTGAATGGTTAAGTAACTCTATTATTAGCTTCATTTCTCCTGCAGCTCATCATTAAATATTAGAGTCTAGATCTAGATCTAGACTAGATCTAGATATATGTGTTTTAAAATATCAATCAGGTTCAGACTCAGAGCTTGCCTCTGCTACGCCCCGATGTACCATATTGGATTAGATGTCACTAACAAGAAATGTAAATATCATAATTTCTGATAAATCATGTAGATCTACATCCAATATTCTCACTATGAAAATCCTCACATGATCAATACCAAGAAGGCTATGAGTATGACACACACTGTTATTTCCTCATCAGGTAAATAGTTTATTAATAGGCCACGGTTTACTACTGTTTTGTTGACTTCCGCTTCGTGACGTCATTGAATTGCCTGTAGGGGGAAAAAAAAAAATGATTTAAATGAATCAGTTGTAATAATCTGTCGAGAAATTCAATTTTTTTTTGATTAAATTGGAACTCATGGTAATTTCGATTGAAAGAAAATGTTAACTTTAGATCGTAATTGAGCGCTGGATGGAAACAAAAGGATGGCAGATATCATGACTTGTGAATTCTTTATTCCACAGACTCCACATTGTTTGAAAAATGATAATTTGTAACTCTAATTTCAGTATATGAATAAAAAAATTACTTTTTCTAACTAAAGAGGCCTACAGAATCATGCTTCAAACAAATATCATAGTATTGTTAAAAATAATTCTGAGTACAATGTGCAAAACTGACGGCAAGCAAACATATCTGGCAACTTTAATCGATATCTAAGATGGCGGCATCCCTGCAGTGATGTGCAGAGTGGGGTATGATTAGTTTCTCAAAACTGTTAGCTTGGTTAATTTGGAAATTTTTTTTTTGCGTGTTCAGGTATAATATATTATATTCTCAAAATAAACACATTTTTGCTGTAGAAATCTTTGTGGAAATCATACAGAGTGCATGAGCGTGAAGAGGACAAAGTGAGAGTGAGGCCATGAAAAGAATCTGCGTCGACACCATCATAGGACCTCTCTTTGACCCAGTCGGGTCATCTCGGAACACCTGCAGTTTTTCTGTGACTCTAGATTTAGATTTATTCTCATGTCTATTCTTTGATCATCTATTCATCCACGTGACAAGTCATTTGGGTTTACGTAGATCACACCAGTCTCTGATCACCCCACACAAAATGCAGTGACAACAGTACAGTTGGACATAGATCTACTCCTAGATTTAGAGTCTGGATCTAGACTGTACTTACACACACAGTTCTAGATCTAGATCTAGGTAAATCTTAAACTAACGGTAACGATCAACTGAACTAATCATACTAGTGAAGACAATCTGTGGTCAGATGGGGGCGCTTTTTCGTTTGTTAACCCAGGCCTGTCTGTCACCCGCACGTCGGACCTATTATAGTTTATGTTAGTGTTAGGGTGCACTTACGCTGGTCGAGGATCTCATACATGTTAGCGTTAGGGAGGACCGTCTCCTGCTCGTTGGACATAGGCTACATGTTAGGGTGGACTTGCGCAGGTCTAGGGTCCAGCAGGTTAAGCCAGCAGGGTTGTTCTATTTGGTATAGATCTATAGATCTACGGATCCTGGGGTAACAAACGAAAAAGCGCCCAGATGGGTTGCGTAACTTTTCAAAGAGCCTGCTTTTTTTGTCTCCCGACAACGGGGTTCTCAGGCGGAGACTACTGTAACACGAGTTTTGATGTGATTATACATGGAAATTACTTGTGAGTTTAAAAAGTAGGAATACTTATTGCTCAGTCTGGATAATTTTAAGTAATTGAGCCTCTCATGTGATTTTCTGTAGGGTATCAAAATATATAGAATGGGATTAGGAACCAAGAAGAGCGCTGGAGTTTGAGCTCGGTTATGGGGAGGAACTGTAGAAAAAGTTGTTACAAGTGGTCTTGAGTTGTATAGACATCTGTGTGTACATATTTACTCTAATTTTAATCTAATATACTTGTTAAATTTTGTTTGTATCCTTAATAAAACTAACATGCAGCATAAAAAATGGTCTCACATAGGTGATTTTAGGAGGGATTCCACATTTCATTAAAGGGGTAGTGTAACATCAATTCATTGCTTCAAGTTTCTTTGTGTTTTTGCCTCAGATGAAATGTTACAGTTATTATAAACCCACTGACATACAAATTAGAAGCCGATGGGTTCTTAAATTTGAGATTTTAACTATTAAAAAAATGGGAGCGTTCGGGCCGCTCTGGCTTTCCGTATATATGACCGTAAACCGGGTGTGACGTCATGCCTTTCCGGAATGCACACGAAGTCTATCCGTGGGCCTATACAGTATGTAAACAATGCTGTATTATGTGGCTAATGAATTGTCAGTCGCAGTATAGTCGGGTATTTGTAGGGCTCCTCGTTAAGCTATTTCTCACAATGTCACTTGAATTTGGGGTTTATCACCCCAGTTTGAAAATATCGCTATAATAAATATGCGCATCTCAATAGACACTCCCTCACAAGGTAATGGAAACTTTACCTAATAGAAAAGTGAGAGATTCCATGCCCAAAGATGAAATCCCCTTGAACATTAGAGAAGAACAGAAATCAAGAGCTATGTGGCCCACTCAAGTGCTCCGAAACTACAATTAAAAGAAACGATGATCAACAGAAGAATATCAAATAGATAAAGTCTCTTTGTTTATACCATATTGAATAATAACAGTCTCCCCTGACTACTTGACCCATTCAGCAAGCTAGGCACTGACCAGTGAGCAAGCTATTGAGAGCAGAAGTGAGCTATATGCTGTGAATGAAAGCCAAAGTGGTCTAAATATCTATTATTTTATATATCAGATAGCTTTCTTTGGTCTCACTGAATGCTACCATTAGATATTTCTTTGTTGACACTGTTGCCCCATCATCATCAGCCGGCCTGATTTAATAACAGTGATCTAAGTCCCTGTAGTTAGAGGGATGATAACTTGCATTTTACATGGAGATTCTGTAGCAAGAACGTAGATACAACCTTATGTGAAGTGGTTTCGTCCAAGCAGTTACATCAGGTTATGAGCAAATCTGTAATGGGAATGGTCTTTGTGACGAGGGGTGATAAAATTGACACCCATATGAAATTGATGTTTTTATGAGTACAACTCCTTCTCCTACCATTGGTTCATTGCACATATCATTATTTGAAGAAAGGGTGGAGTTAGGGAGGGATTAGAAAGAAACATTAGACTGTAAGGTGGTCTGATGTGGGCCTGCACTGTGTCACTCCAAAGCCAAGACGGAGTCAAAACAAACACCGTGAAACTCAAATTGATAGGGCCTATGGTTTTACTAGTTGGCTGCGAGATGCGAGGAAAGTTGTGACGTCACAGGATAATGGCTTAGAGAGGGGGCAAAAAGAATCGCAAGCCGTCTTATTTTGCAAAATAAACACATTAATGGTGATGTTTTCTCAAAAATGACACCGCTAACATGTTTTTGGCTACTAGAAGTTTATTATTTTACAAGAAATAGCATAGGCTGTCCATGACGTTGTACTACAACTTTAATCTGAAAAAAAAAAAATGAATATGTGAAATTTGTATTCAAGGTATCCCAGATTTTATGGGAGGCTTTCTTGGTAGCATCAGACCATGTTTTTGAGATAACAAAAATGTAGAAATACATCCTGTTATTCAGAATGAATTGTTGATCAGCTAATCAGATGTTGGAAATTTACTGTTTTTCTTTCTATTTCTCTGTGTGATAATCTTGTAATGAAACTTTCCCTGAAATAGCACTGTTGTTCATCTTTCAATGTAAGAACTTTTGGAATTGACTTGGACATCGTCTTTACATTTTGACGCTGAAATCATTAGAAAGCACTCTGTTGGTTTTTAAGAGATGACTTTTATTTGGGCAAATATTATTTTCTATCGTTCCTAGGATGTTGATTGGATAGGTACAGTGGTCTCCGCCTAAGAACCTGCCTCTGCTGAGAAACGGAATTTTCCCTCTCTAATTTACCCCTCTAAGAACCCGCTCTGGGTGCTCCCAATTAAAAAAATCTGTCTAAGAGCCCGGTGTCGGACCAAGGCACCAGAGTACTTATGGTATAATACCTCATCATACTGCCCACCTGAGAGAAACGCACAGTGCTAGATGTGCAGTAAAATGGGGATGGGGGTGAAGGGAACAGGTAGACAAAGGAGTGGAAGTGATGGTTGATGTATGACTCCGAAATCAGGCCACGTTGTTGACTAATCCGTAACCATTTCTTTGTTTGACAACATCTGGGTTTGTGGATAGGGAGGCATAAGTTTATCCTTCCGACTGGTCAGGTGTTTTGCTGCTTTGGTCGGTCTGTAAACACGTGAGTCACTCATGTGATTATCCACAGAGCAGCATAGCAATATCGTGTTTTCAGTAATGACACCATTATGTGAAAACTCTTATGGTGTTTAAGCGTTGAGCAGTATTGATTTAACTATACGCTAAAAAGATCAGGAATAGCTACATCTAATTATAATGCACACAGGGAAGACTGTGCTTATTCCCATAGATAAATCTTTAACTAACAGTAACGACCAAATAATCATAGTAGTGAAGACAATCTGTGATCAGGTAGGTTGCGTAACTTTTCATTTTGCTCAAGAACCCATCTGCCTAAGAGGCCGCTTTTTTTTGTCTCTCGATGACCAGATTCTTATGCGGAGACCACTGTATCATGAAACTCGACTTAGGACATTTGTACTTCTTTCTTTGTGGAACAATGAAGGGATAAGCAGTACAGCACTAGTTTTCTTAATACAGCAAGGTGTATAACGTAAACAACAAACATAAGAATAAGAAAACTAGCAACTTAGTACAATCTGAACTTCCACTCCTGAAATATTTTTTCAAGAGTTTCTACAATAATTTCACTATGATACGATGATTGGCAACTGAAGAGAGAATCTGACAGAAGTTTTTATATAACATAATACTTCACAGCAACTGCACAGAATGGTCTTGTAATCAACAAAACAACAAGCAAAAGAAATGAACAAGCCATTTAAGTTAGCTATCTTAGTTTAGGCAAAAGAACCTTTACCTTAGTGATATCTTCAATTTCAACTTTCAGCCACATGTCATAAATGAGAATGTAAAACTACATGAATCCTAACTTACTCTTGGTTAACTTTATCTGCATCCCAAGCTCTCTTCCACGAACCAGCATCATTCATCTGTCTCTGAATTCTCTCTTTATCATATCTCTCTCTTTCTGCTTTCCATTCTTCATGATTCCTCCTTTCTTTGCCTGTCATAATCAGCTCTAAAGGTTTATTGCTGGTAGGCCTTTCTTTTTCCTGCAAAAAAATAACAATATTATAATGCTCATTGGTCATAACACATCAGTGTTGAAATATTATCTTGTATGTGAGAGACAAGAAACCAGTTTCCATGTAAGGTCTGAAACCGATTATTTTTAAATGGCAATGTTTTACATTCAACTCATTCAGCATATATCCATATATTGCCAGGACTTACATACATTAAAGGTACTGCTTCTTCTGTGTTTGCACCGGTGGCCTTCTTCAGTAGCTGAAATTCAAACATTTCACTGATCACTGGAATTTTACATTGTCATCGACTCAACAACACTGTAGTGAGGTCTCGTTGGTTCTATGTATTTTGGTTTCCATTGATGTGCACAGTACAGCGTGTCCGTAAAGTTACTATATAGTTGGAATGAAAGCAACTCAATGAAATAGACATACTGAAAACAACTCTATGAAACAAATAAAAATTCTCTATTAAAAAAAAACTGTTTCTGGGGAAATTTATCTAGACTAATTCAAGACTGTCACTGTGTTTGCATTGAAACAATGACCAGATTTCCATAACAAACGGGATAGAGCCCCAAAAATATGTGTACAGTAACTTTATGGCCATCCTGTAAAGTACAGTTTTCCTACCTTCTCTCTCATTGTTTTCATATTCTGTTTGACTTTGGTCAAATCTGCACCGCCACCATAGTTGCGAGGATGGCGCCTGTGGTCAACCTGCTCCTCCTTCTTATCAGCACGTCTTCTGTCGGCCAGTGGGTTGAAGGAAGGATCAGGTGGCGGGCCCTAATGAAGGTAAAATACAAATTTCCTAGTAAGACTACATCAAAAACATGACACACTGGTACACGACTCCACAGACCTTTCATATTGATGTAAAGACAAGAAAACAAATCCAATCCCTAATATAAATGCAGTAATTGCAAAGCTCGTCATATAAATCAAGTGTGTGCAAGGCACTGCTTCAAATGCCTTCTAGTGAAACTCAATGATGACTTTATGTCCAAACTGCAGAATGGCCATATCTCTTGCTTTAGAAAATACCATTCATTCCACTAATGTTTAGATGCAGGTCCTCTCTCACTTTGCCATTCTCAAACAGCAGTCTCCAAGAAGAGAGTTTTTCAGTGACACTTTACTGGAAGAATTAACTTAAGTGCAACTTTAATGCATTGTCCCACAACAAAATAACATAAACACAGTGAATGAGCAAATTCTCACACTAATTCATTTCAAAAGATCCTTTTCAGTCACTGGACTATAAGCTTCAATCTCTCATCCACCTCTACTATCAGACCAACCTACCTCCCACCAAATCAAAGCTGTCAATGGGAGATCATTTTGGAGATTATCTGCCCCTCCCAAAGGAGGGACTTTCGTAATGGGCGATTATTTTGACCAGCCCTATTTCTTCCCTTTGCCAGACAAAAGAGGTGTTCACCAAGCAGTGTAAAGAGGAAAAAATCCTTTTACTTCTTGTCATTCGAAAGACTGACCACCAAAAAAATTGATAAAATTATAACAATAAGAAGTCTCTATACTACAATTTTATTTTTATTTTTCACAGTGTATGTTTTAAGCAAAGGGTGCAAAGATGGGTTTTTTTCCTCTTTGTACTATTTGTTCAATCCCTCTTTTGTCTGATAAAGGGAAGTAATAGGACTGAGCACAACGATCTCTTATTGTCAGTTCTCACAAGTGAGACTTACATGCCCAGTATGACCTCTCCTATTTCTTCCCTTTATCATACACAAAGTGATTTCTCAGGAGTAATTGAGAACCCCAACATATGAAGTACGACTTCCCAGAAATCTTCAATTTGTAAGACAGATGTGAACTTTCTGGTGTAGGCAACACATCCCCACACAGCTAATGGCATAATGTTGATACTATTATGGTGGATTAAAATCATGAAACTTAATGAAAAAGTGAAGGACTGCAGGGCAAAACGCGACAAATCCAATTTTTGAAAATTTTTATTTACTCCCCTTCAATACTGGGAATGGTGATAGCGCTATATGATAAGTACTTTCCTTTTCACCAAATGAGACTCATCCTTCCTGAGTCTTCAGAAAAGTCTAGTTCTTAATGATAATTATTAACTACTGGAGAACAAATTGTTATTTTCCTCTAAACAGCAATATTGGATATGTTTCATTTTGCCCCGAAACCCTTCATGTATTCTTATATAGAATCTTTCTCGTTTATTCTTAACTTGAAAAAAAAAAAAAAAAGTACATTCCACATTCACAAAATCTTTTTCTTCTATGCCTAAGTCACTAAGAGTGAGTGGAAGACAGGCTTACTTCAGTATCTTTCAGTCTGCCACTATATGCTTTCTCTTTCGATGGCTGGTCATTCTGCATGCAACATGAGGAATCATCCAACAGCAAAATGTTAGTATATAATCATGCATCTGATCAGACCATCAGTGGGCAATCACATCAAAGAATGCATCACAAAAATGTAACAAAACAAAATGCATATGAATTAATTGTTAAATGGATATGCCCCTATTCCCTACAGCAAATCCCCCCCCCCCTCCCCTCCAATCCCAAGCATAATTTTTTGATAATAACCAATACAAGTAGATAAATATCAATAAGCATGATGAATGTGTTGATATGAAACTATATATTTATGTCTCAGCAGTTTCAAATGTCTCAGATTTTATTTATTTTCTAATTACATCAAAATTTAATCAAATATTTTTTAAGGCTGAATTTTAGCTGAGACTTTTTATATGAAGAATAGAAAAGGCCAACAAACTATTTGGGATTATCACAGAAGTCAGCCTTACATGCAAAAAAGACAATAAATGAAAGTCTTAAATCTTGGAAACATGCATGTATGAGTCCATATTAATAAAAATGTTGAAATAATTTGCTGTATATGCATGAAAAAAGTTGAGGCACAAGTACAGAGCAAAGATATCTCCAACATTTTTTGATCACTTACAATACACTTCAAAAAAGATGACACATTTCCTTCTTGTTTAGGTCTTTTGAATGGGATTGTTTAATTCGTCAGCCTAAGTATTTCCTGTTGCTAGACTTATTTTTTTTTTTTTAACAAACTATGTATGTGGCCTTTTAATCCTAAAAACACTCTGATTACCTTCATCTTTAACTCTTGTTACCCAAAGTGACGAATCAGATGTCACTCATTCAGGGCCTGGCGGCCAAAGTGACGATTAAGTCGTCACTAAGTTGATGTGTGGTAAGCCTCAAAAACTCCATGCTACATGGCCATAAATGGAACTACTTCAAAACCTAAAAGCTCAACGATGGAAAAAGAAACAAAACTAGCAGGAGTTGCTTGAAAATCGATGAATTCATGTTGTTGTTCTTCTTCTTTTTTTATACTATATTGATATATACCCCAATGTTACAAATTTATGAAGAGCATTAATTCCAGCAAAACCAGAAAATTAATTACGGCTAACAAGAGTTAAGAGCATGCCCAGTTTTGCTGAGAACAACTTTAGTGGACAGACATTTAGAATTTGGAAATTTTGCTTAGACAGCAGTGTTTCTGCTAACCATTCACCAAGGAGTTGTTTAATGTGCATAATATACACCTCCAAAATACATTTACCCTAATCAAAGAAGACTAGACATCAGGCTTCCCTAACCCCAAAGCCAGGTGACCCTTATGTCATTGACAAAAATGCAGTTTCTAATCTAGTCTTTCCCATCTCCCCACAAGGTTTGGATTTCACACCTGTGATGCAAGTTTTTCAATGAGAAACAAACAACTAATCCTCTGGCCATGACAATGTCTTGCTAGATTTACAGATTATTAGATAAGCTTAGTAAAAAGAAGAAAAAATATATTTTCCACTTTTTGCTCGGATCCACCATCATGAAAAATTCTGAAAAAGTTTTGGTGTAAGAAATTGCCTTCCTCTTATCATAATATGTTTGCAAATACTTTCTGTGATTAACACTTGAAATGAAAAGCATCAAATTAATTTTTTTTTTTCCCTTTTTAACAAGTCATGTTTAATAACATTACTGAATGACCAATGGGAGTAACCCGCGGAGTGAAAAACAATCCCTAATTAGTAACTGTCGAACCCTATCATAGGAGATAAGATGTTTACATTAAAGGAATCTAGAAGAGTAGAAATTATTTCACAAGCAGTATTCATATCATCATTTATCAATCTGGTGAAGCTGGCTGGATGTTGAATAGTTGTTAAGAGAACAGGAAAGCTTTGACCACTTACTTAATTATTTTTTTTCTTAAAAAGTAGCAACAAATATTTCTCATACTCAGCATCTAAAAAGTTCATACAAAATCATGGAATAGTTTTGTTTCACTAAAGTAGCCTTCAAATCCAAAGCATGTGTCAACACTCAATGATATGGCTTTATATGGAATAAATATTTTCACCATCCAGCCAGCTTTTTCATATCATGCTGAAATGGAAACATGAAAAGAAATACTTTGTTCCACTAGATTATTTTTTGTGTCAATGAATCTCAAGATCAAACTAGCATTTGGACTGCTGGCAACACATATCTAAGATCTCAGCTTGCATGAGAAAGACAACACTTAACAGTGGTAAAACTCCGAGGTGATAAGTCAGTGCATACAATGACATAAATTCAGCAATCTCTTACAATGCAATGTCTAAACAAGAGCTTTCATATGACAGAATGTTCATATGCTGAATATGCCCTTAGTACTAGCAGTAATAGTTGTTAAATGTTTGTGATACACCAGGTCACTGTGAACAATGAATTTTTTCTTCATAAACAAAATTTTTAACAACTTACATTATCATGTGGCATATTATTTTTCCTGTTCTTTTCATTTCTAGGGTAGCCCTTGGAAGCTACACCACTTTCATGTCGACCCTGGGGAGAATGGAAGCAGACCATGCAAGCAAATCATGCAAGTTTATCAATAATGACAACACTGCAAACAGCATTTCAATGTCTTATGTGTTACAGTCAATGCCTGACAAACTGTCTACAGAACCAAAGATTTTTCTCCATATCCTTTAAATTTTGCTTGTATACCAGTCATTCTAACAGAAATAAAGGTTACCAGAATTATTGGAGTTTGATGATGGATACATGACCAGGACAGGGCATATTATTGTTATACTGAAACAGATTTAATGACCAAAAGACAGCCACTTTTGTATGTTTGCCAAGAAGTGCAAAGTTGAATGTATGCTTGCCAAGAAGTGCAAAATTTATTGTATGTTTGCCAAGAAGTGCAAAGTTGAATGTATGTTTGCCAAGAAGTGCAAAGTTGAATGTATGCTTGCCAAGAAGTGCAAAGTTGAATATATGCTTGCCAAGAAGTGCAAAGTTGAATGTATGCTTGCCAAGAAGGGCAAAGTTGAATGTATGCTTGCCAAGAAGGGCAAAGTTGAATGTATGCTTGCCAAGAAGTGCAAAGTTGAATGTATGCTTGCCAAGAAGGGCAAAGTTGAACATGTGTTCCATTAACCTTGTCATGGTAATAACAGCTTGTACAACACTGAACTGTACCAGAATAAGCACTGATTAAATGTAATCAGCTAATATTAATTATTTCTCATTCAGGATTGCACTTTGTATAAGTTCACCTAATGAAATCACAGCCAATTTCAGTTATAGTACAGAAATCACAAGTGAAACTAATCTATTGTGTTTTTTTTTGTTTTTTTCATTTTGGTATTCAGTTGATGAGTTGGCACCATATTATAAATTGTATTGTATCAGATCATGCCCTTTTCTCAAGAGACTAGTCAAGATGGTAATGTTTGAAGTCCAACATGCCAGTCATGGACAAATGAGAGCTTGAAACCAAACATGCACAGCATTTGGTCATAGAATAGAGACAATATGCTGCTACTAGAGCAGCCACACATAGGGAGCAAAATCTGGGAATGTAAAATGCCAGGCACATTTTTTTTTTTTCTAAAAAAACAGGAGGTATTCACAGACAGATGTTTAAACGTAATATTCCACTCAAAGTACATTTAAGCACTCTCTAAATTTTCATGGGCGAGACTTGATTTCAATTTTATTTTTTCACTTAAATGGGAGTTTCCTTTACCTTCAAATGCTGAACTGGTATGGTGTCAGTACACAGAAAGAGAAAAAAAGAGAGAGAAAGCGACAGAAAAGGAGCCAATCATACAACAGAAGGCAGAGTTCCGTCAAAATGCCTGGAATTTTGCAATGATGGGGGAAACAAAAAGCAAGAACGTTGCAATTTTTGCACTGATGTGTCATGCTGTTTGAAACTGAATAAAATATATATTTGTCTCTGGCTAACCATTATCTGATAATTGTGATTGTGTTTCCAGAAAGAAAACAAGTGAGTAAATAAACAGTTGTATATATTGCCTGTTTCCATGGGTGAATATAGGGAAAAGAGTGACTGAATCATCAAACAGTAAATCTGTGCTGTGTGACAGTGCATGGCTGACAAAGTCCTTAATTAGTTTACAAACATGGAACTGTACTGCCATGGCATAGTTAACATAATATGGGCCAACTGGGCATAACATTCACATGTTGGATGTTGCAGGTATAAATCTAACAATTGTCACACCTCTGACAAGTGAACTTAAGAGGTCCATAGGAGTCTTGGATCTTAATCACTGAATTGGAAAACATACATTATCCTGTGTTTTGTTATCTAATTTGCAAGAACTAGTGATGAGTCACTGGTTTTGAAAGAGCCGTAACAGTCAGGAACACACGTCCGAAGCTCAGCACACATCAGGTTACTCATAACAAAATGAAGAAGGAAGCTAAGCATACTCACATCATCATGCCTCCTATTGGAGTGTCGTTGTTGGCTGGAATGGTTACCCTGCACAAACAAAGCAAAAGGTTGGAGGTCAAACCAACACATGCATTTATAGGCTCAACACAACACATCTGCTAAGCTAACATGTCACTGATCCATACTGAATGACACACATTTGACACACCTCACATTTCAACACACACTAACTGCAATAACCCTAACCTAAAGCTGATCACAACATAATCAGATGGATTTGTTTTCCTTCACATAAACCATCACAATAAAACAGGAGCATAGTGGTGCAAATCAAATAGCCTTTTCAATTAAGCATGAACAATTCACAAATTCAGCTCTAAAAATAATTATATCCTCTTCATATTTTTTTTTTTTTTTTACTCTGGATTCAGTGAACAGACTGGCCATAAGCCTGATAGTATTGCATGCAAAAAAAAACAAACAAACAAACAAGTGATCATATATCATGCACAAGGATATAAAGTAAAGAGTAAAATATGATTCATTTTCTTTGATAGTACATTTTCGTAATATGACATTTTAAAAAGCAAATCATATCATGCTTATAGTATGCAAAAGATGCAATTACTGAGACTGTGACAGGCACATACAATTACCATGCCATGCCTACTGCCAGAATATATTTGTTGTTGTTGTTTTTTAATACAGTTCTGTATTCATCACATTTAAAGTAACATGTATGTTAGGAACTGAAAATGTGTAAGTGTGATCTAAAGACAGCTACATCTTCATTCAAGTATCAAACAGTACATGCCCAAATACGTCATTTTATCCCACAAAGAGAAAAAAAAATTCAGGACACTGGAGCTGAAACATGAGAGGAATGTAACAAATCTAGACAAATGCCACAACTTTGCAATTTTGATATTTTCATGACCAAAGAATCTGTAAAATATTCATGCAAAAAGTCGGCACATGACTCAACAGCTATACCACAATGAAGCAGTGAATATTAAAGATTATCAAATGTATGAGTTGGCACATTTCCCATTCAAAGATAAGATTTATATTTCAATGAAGCCATCGACATTTGAAAGTCCAATTGTCTTAAGTGCCATTATCACTGTTTTAAGAAAATTGCAGTTGTATAGATCTAAGGCATTTTCTACAAGAATGAACTGATCATGAATAGTAACATTGTGATAATTTACTTTTAATGAATTTCATAATCAAATCAGGAATTAAATGCAATTTTCTTAAAACAATGGCAAAAAGAAACAAACAACTTAAAAGACAAATAGACGTTCAAGGGTCAAATAATATTCACACACATATACAGGTTCAGAGGGAAGGGAAAAGTCAAGGCAGCATAAACATCATTGGTCATGCTTGACCAGAGTACAGAACACTAGGGAAATGTTGGTAAATATAATGATGGGTCAGTAAGGAGGTGCAAGAAAGGATTATAGCTAGCTCATAACAGGAATCTCTCCCTCTGAAATAGTTCAAATTCATTAGCGGGCAAACTAGCCTTCAGTCTCCCTGAAAAGACCATTAGTAAATCAAACCAAAAATAGTTCCAGATTTCTCCAGAACAGGATAAATTTGGGAAGGAAGCAGAGAAGGAAATGAATAGAAACGGGAAAGGGTTAGAAATATTTCACCAGGAAGAAAATTAAGTTTGTGCTGACACTAAATCTCTCAAATGTGACTTCAATCTTAGAAACCTAAAAGGGTCAATAAACATTGCTGAAGTGCAAAAAGTTTCTGTGTTCTAAAAATGACACAGGATGAGAGCAGTGTTACTGAGCTGCATTTTTTTTTTTTTTTTTAATTAATTCAGAAGTGGAAAGTATAACAAGTTAGTCTTTCATTATAATCTTAATGTTCTTATCAATGGTGGTTATTGTAAATGTTCACTCGTCTTCCTGAACCAACTACATTTGATTTCAAATCTATTTATATGACCATCACTGCAGCTGAAGATGTCAATAAAATTTGTGTAAGGCTGCATGCATTCATTCATTCTTGAAATTTTAAGCATGTGTAGCATGCAGAGAATAACAGTTTGAAAGTCTTTTTATTACTCCAATTGCAAGTTTCCATGCTCAATCTTTTGCCTTTACATAAACTGATATGTAGCTGAAGTTGACAGCTGTTTGAAACTGCCCACATTCATGCACATGCACTGCACTGAGTTGACACAAGTGATATGCCTATTTCATATACTATATATCGGAGTTCATATTTGCAAGCTAATTTTTTTTTTTTTTTTTGTTCATCACTTACATTAACACAACTTAGCATTAAGACATCCACTACCGTTTTGCCTAAATTAGCAAATTCTCCGACTGTAATGAACCAATTCATCTGACAGACTGTAATAGTAGTAAATATTTTTCGTCAAATAGACTTGTGGTGCTTCCATTAAGTAACATTCTTTGTGTAAATGTAAGATCTGAGGTTAGTGAGATTTTTAATTTCAGATTAACTGCAACGGATTTCTTCATAGCTGTCCATTACCACTAGAATTTCAAAGATAGAGTAACCTCATGCAAACACTGCACTGACAAACTGAATAATCTAATGAAACATACAGCTGTCAAAAATTCTATATCATATGCAAATTTGCACATTAAATCACTGGTGCATCAAACATGCCTCGAAAAGGTCTCAAATTTGGTCATTATTTTGAAAGCAGTGCATCAAGGCATTAAAGTAGAAATATAAACTGAATACTTCGAATACATGCTTTCATGTAACTTGCTTTCAAAGCCTAAACAATATTCTTTTTTTAAAATTAGTTTATTAGCAAAAGGAGAGAACAAATCCTATCACTATTAGTTTTTCAAATGAGGATATGATGATTCATGTTTTGTTTTTTCTTTAACAACAGAACTGACCAACACCGTTGAAAGTTACCAGTGAGTTTAATGATCTCACAGTAAGATATATTACACTAGTGAAAAGATTCATAAGAGTATTGATATATTTTACATAATTTGATAAATCTATGTGATATATCTGGATATATCTGTTATACTGAGATGCTTTGATACAAAGTATTCCAGTTGTAAATGGGCTTAGGAAATATATAGTTTTGATGATGATATGTGAGAGGTGACTTGTAAATAATTTACTGAAACATTTTACTGGTTCTTCTTATTTGCCAAATTATCATACTCATTCTATGCAGAAAATAAACTAAGAGAGAAATGAAAAATATCAGTGACAATAGAAAAGCAAATCATTATGTGAAAGAAGAGAGAAAAAAAAAAAAGAAATATACTGCATTATTTATTCATACAGAGAGCTACAGGGAATAATATTTTTCTTCACGACAATTTTCGTTTGACTAGAATGGTTACGAAAGTGCTGTCTCATTTACAGTTAATTGGGAATTGTCCGTATGGCACTAGATGACAAGATTCTCAATATCTGTGTTATTGTTGTTTTGATTTCCTTGATAGTGGCTAGAGTGGTTACAAGTTTGTTAAAGTAGTTCAAAATTCAAGCTGATGGAGCAAGTCATCTCTCACAATGAGATACATTTTCTCAGCTGCCATGAAATGTTTTGAATGCCCTTGACATGAAGGCACTCACGTGGTCCGTTACATCTGCAGTGTTCAAGAAAGGCCCGAACCGTTTGTCCAGGTCCTTCATATCTACAATGGGCTCGTACTCAAAGTTGGCTGGGTAAGTAGCGGCCTGCAGGCACACAACACAAAGGTGGGGTTTATATCACAACGCACATGAAAATCAAGGTGACAACGACAAATCACAAGGTGTCCAAATGGAGATTAAAGAAATGAAAATGAGATGAAATCAAATCAAATAAAGTAACATAAAAGAAATAAAAAGAAATATTTTCATGAGTATTTTACATAATTATTTCACAAGCAGTTACTTATTTTTTGCTCATGTCAGCATTTGCATAGCATATTCTTAGCCATAGATATCTACCAGTTATTTATTGTGTACTTGTTGTTAACTGTCTAGGTAATATGTTACAAACTTTGCATTTCCACAAATCTGTCTTTGAAATGCTAAGGTGAGTTTCATCAGAATAATGCAATCTTCAATTCCTGGAGGATAAAGCAAAACTAAGGCCAGCATCACGCTAACAAATTTCATGAACTTATATCAAATGCACTGTGACACAGCTTCTTGCCGTCGGTTACTACATCAGCAGGATAGCTATTCAATGAAACAATGGCTGTTTTCACACCCTATCACCAATGCATACAATGTGGGTTAGTAATCTGATGTTCACTGAATGTGTTGCATGCAGCATATGTGTGGAGCGCGTGCATGCATGTGACACTGCAATTTGATAGTAACGGAGTGAATGGTAATGTGTAGATGGGCTGTCGTTCATGTCAAAGACTAGATAGGAAATAAGTGAAAGGCTGAGCCAGGCTTTAGTTTATGATGTAAATAGGTGTGCTGGACCATATTACACTTGAACCTGAACCACGAAGGATGCACAAAAGAATGGAAATGCTAAAGTGGAGAAAATAGGTGATGAAGCTATTTATTTTTATGCATTATCAATGACTACTGAACTATCTTTTCTGTTGAGCAAAACCATAATGTTGCCTACTGTTAAGCACATGAGGTGGAAAACAAGTACAGTAAGAAAAGGAAAAATATCACTTCTGATCTCGTTATCTCAAAAATCTGAAAAATGCACAATGTGATCAAATGCTTTCTTTTTATCAAAACAACTTTTTCATTTTTTTTGTTTTTTTCATATTTGAAATAAACAGCTCAAACAGCTTTTTTTCTCTCTTCCATGTTTGTCTTATACTGCATGTGCTTGGCGAAGCAAATCAGTGGATGGTGAAAATGTTACTACAACTGGCATCTAGCAAATGAATGACTTTGTGTGTGGCATTGAACTGCTCATTTCTATTTCTCAATGTCATTTGTTACTGAGAAAGTAGTTCGACAGAAAATGATTTGTAGAACACTCTGGAGTATGTCATGTTTCAGTAAGAAGACATGAAAATCAAAAGACCTTCAAATATGCCGCAAAAAAATGCTTCCAAGCATCATGAACGAGTATACGATCAGTGACGTTTGTGCTGTAAGTGATGAATATTTAAGAACTTATTTCACAAAGTAATACTAATTTCCTCAAACAATCTGGGTTGGAATTACTTAAACAATACTATCAAATGAGTTTCGTTGTCATTTTTTAACAGTTAGAAACAGCGAAATAACAACAAAGTGCATGTTTCATTTTCCCATGCTTGAGATTGGTCTGACTCAGAATGTGGATGCAATGCTTTCTCTCACTAGAGACAACACCAGCGGATCCACAGGAAACAACATGCAATTCCAATCACTACTGAATGCTTCTTCCATACTGTTTCTATGAGAGCTCAAACAAACAAGTGCTATTAGCTGCTCAAATGTGAGATGAAGTGTAACAAATGCACAGAAAGGCCAAGAAATTTCAGAATTTTGCAAGTGCCAACATTGGGTACTTTTCATTTTTTGGTGTGTGTGTGTGCATTAGTTCTCTGTTGCTCTATCTTCTCTTTATGTTTAGCAAACTGTTTTTGCACATAGAAGATGAGATAAAATGATTTCAGAATCTACCTGTCTGGGCAAGGGATCAGTGAAATAATTGCATTCTGTTGTAGATTAACTATGCTTTTTTCACATAACACATATGAGACGCGACACATTGAAATCAGGCGCTCGTCAAACTGAGCCGACCGAAGAAATCATGTGTTTTTCAATAGTGAATGAAGTTTTAGCGTATTTTCTGTTTCTTCACCAGACCCTTCTATATTAATCTAAAAATGCATTTCAGAGTTCAACTGACTGAAACGGAGCGAGTAAAGGCCCAAAAATTGTAATTTAGTGGCATGGCCTAACAAAGGTAAAGAGGAGATTTACAAAAGTGATCGGCCATTTTCTCACTAAATTCAACTGCAGCAACCAGTCACCCACATACTCTTTAATTGCCAATATCTCAATTTCTACTTAAGGTAGACCAATACTTTTTTCACACACTGAAAGGGAAATGAATAATCTTCACAATGATACCAATAACTCCATATGCTCAAAATTTGACGAGTGCCCGATTTCATCGTGTCGCCTCATATATATCTCCAAGTAGCCCAAAAGTGGAGATAGAACAACAATGAACTGAGCTCACATTATGTAAGTGAGGAACAGAAATACATGTATGATACTTAAAGTTTTCCCTTTTCTCATGTTAATACATCCTGCCATACTGAAAACCATTTGCTGTATGTTCTTTCATTATCCCAGAGAACAATCCATCTCAGAAGTCTAATTTCTATAATATCAAACAGAGGAAATGCAATTAAAAACTTTTAGTCTTCTCAAAACTTGAATTTTATCCCTTAGTATTGTCTAGTCCTATCAATCTTTCACTGCCTGTCTTTTGGTTCAGTAACTGAGAAAGGGTTTTACATCCTACGTTAATGCAAATCATTTGCAGCCAATCACATGAATCATAGATTGATCAGTTCGGGAACTCCATGCCCAGAACTGTCCCACATCTGTCTGCAGTTTTATCAAAGCAAGTTTGCATGCTGGCTAGTTGAATTGTTTCATATAAGTAAAAGTTAAAAAAAAAGTTAAAAGTACCATCCCTTGACCCACAAGAGGGGAAATTGTCTTGGCCATTTCAGACCGCGTTGTTTCATATAAGTATCATCAATTCATCAAAAAGCTGGACGTAACAGCTACCAATGCGATGACCATTCCTTTACGAGGGAAAGCAAAGAAAAGTCGGATCTGTATCTATAGAGGTGGCATTTCTTTTTTGCTTTCTGTTTTGCCCTCATGGGTTTGTCTGTGTTGGGGTTTAACCTAATGGTGTGTATGTGTGTGCATCTGTGCATGTGTGTGCTGTTGTTGTTAGTTTTCTCCTTCCATACACTCTACAAAAAAAAATGCATTTCCATCCCCTGGCCAATCCTTACCAGATAAGATTATCATTTCTCAATTATTAACAGCGTAAACTTGTTCCTCCTCACTCCAATACAAATAAAAGGATCAATTCAAATTTGGTACCTTAATTTTCACTGATTCATATATTTGCAAAAAAGAACTGTTGCTACCTCCACTAGTGTGTTCACACATTTTCAGCAGTATTCTTGACATGTACTGCTCTTTTTAATTCTTCCATAGAAAAATATTTCACCGTCACAAACTACAAGGTTGGCCTATAATCTGTAAGGTTATCTATCTGTAAGAATCTTTTCCATTTCCATTTTAGTCATAGCTGATTCACATGAAAAAAACTATTCATCGACAACCTACATCAAATGTTGCAGGAGTACAAGTCTCATATATTGAGATAAGCACAGCATCATGATTAGTGACCAAAGTGAATATCATCAAATGACAAATGTGTGCACTGAAACATAACATTAAACATGACTACTGGACAAGCAAAGCCAATAGGCTCAGAAAGAAAGAAAAAAAAAAATCCAAATACAAAAGCAAACAAAGGATTGAAAATATTTTCAAGGACATGATTACTATAGTGGAATGGCACTAAGCTTGCCTTCAGCCCATAATTATGTTATCTTTAGGCCCCTGTGACTAGTAACTAAACAAGATTCAAGGCATTCCATGGATATGTCCTTAGTGGTTGAAGCAAACAGGAGAGCACAAGGTGGATGGACACCATAGTTCGAGACTCAAGATAATGTCTTTAAATTTCATGAATTATCCCTTCATATTTAAGATTGAACAGTCAGTTTACAACAACTGATCTAGTTCTGAGACTGCTGTAAAATTTACAAGACAGTAAACAATGCAGTAGAAGCTATTTTCAACAGAACCAAAGCTGCCAAACTAAACTTATGCAACATGCATGTGCAACAAACAAAACCCTGATTATTGGCTGAAGGTAGCATGACAGGGTCTCTGAATTTTTTATACAAACATTACAGTTTATCACTTATGATGATTTTTTTCAAGCCTTATATTTCAAAGGCATTCCCTTAAAAAAGCAAATAATTTTCACTTATCCGTCATCTAAATCAAAAGAAATGCAACCCTGGGAATAGAATCATTTTTTTTTTTTTTCCTATACTGAAATATCTTTAGGCTTGTGTAATGCATATATACATGCTGTCAGCCATTGGAATGTGTTCCCAAATTCACATGTGACAGAGTTATTTCACACAGGAAGCCTACAGTAAAATATCAATCTCTTTAGTCAGACTACTGTAAGTGCTTTATCACTGTGGTAATAGGAAACACGCCATTTTTTTTATTCTCAGCAATATGCAATACTACTTTATTAGCTCTCTCACTCTTTCTGTCACCTAACGTGCTCATTGCTAACCTTAATTTCTACAGTATCTCAACATGACCGGCTGAGCTGCTTGAAAACTTACTGAATCAATGCTTCATAACATTCACATTGAAAATCCTAGCCCCAACTTAGATCCAGACTGCTTAAATTTGACAGAAATAGCTTACACAGCCACTGAAAACTCTGATAAAATTCTCCTAGATCATATTACCCCAAAGCATGATCAATGTCAAAATCTTGACAAACTCTGCCCACTTTTGTGTTAACATGTTTCAGAGATTACACAACATACATTTCCTAATATTCTATTTATTCAGTGTAGGCTTTTTTGATGCAACTGCATAATTTTCTTTACTGCTGATGGTCACCATGTCATAATGAGTGCAATAAAATAGTCATCTGTGATGGTAACACAGTATGAACTGGGCTTCCCTACAATTCTATAAATCCTTTGAATGGTATTATACCAGTCATAAAGACGGTCATGATAAAAATACAGTGAAAGATTGTGGACATAATTATACTGAGTAATTTTCATTTGAGTTCTTTTAAATAGTTTTTCTGTGATTATGTGATGACGCCATACAAAAGCGGAAGAGAACATAATGGCAAAGCATTGTATCACACACACACACATTGCCAAATGGAGAAAAACAAAAAAAAAAAAGCAGTAGACAAGCTGGTAAAGCATTACCATTCTACTGAAGAGTCTGTCTGCAGTTGCAAAGCTATCGCTACATGTTCTGGGCTTCACAAGGATTTGTAAAACTACGAATCAAATTTCACCATGTACTATTTTCACAAAAGTGAGAGCAAACAAAAAAGCTGCAAACTGGCTACACAATGCCAAGACTGAGGCTGCAATAAATATGTTGTACACACCTCTTCTTTAGAAGGCGGCTTCCTCCTATTCTTAGGAGTGTTGTGTGGAGCATCTCTTTCTTGTGGCCCTCCCCGACCTCGGCCACGGTAGTTGGCCAAATCTGTGGTATCCACTATGGGCTCATAATGTGACGAATCTCGAATGTCCTTTATATGAAGAAGTAACATTAATGTCAATATTTCTGTACTTATCATGTCTTCAAAAAGATTATGTTTTTGTTCGATTTCGAATCACTTTGTTCATAAATAATAACCTGATATTAACTGAAGATATCATCTAATAATATATCTAACAGAAAGCAAGAAATACACATGTATTTAAACTTAAAAATCCTTGTTCGAAATAAGGATTCATAGAATGAGACACAATCATCTGCCTAGGTCAAGTGTTGTAATTATATTTCCAACATCTTGAAGACTTTTCTTCACAGCTTAAATTATAATTCTAAGATGTTAATTCTTGAAAGATGAACAAGTCACCACCAGCCATACCCCTTGAGATTTTGGCCTGTCTTTTCCAGGTCTGTTAGCATCTCTGTGATGATTTTGGCCCCTGCCCCTACCCCTTGGTTTTGGTGCTCCTTCTGCCGGCAGTGTCTGCAATGAGGAAACACAATCCAATCATCTTTACTATAAATCTGCAACAAAACCCACAATAGGCTTATGGACACGAAAACTACTGAATGGATCCATATGAAATTTGGCTCACAACATCGTTGCATATGGATCTGAGTTTCTATGTACATAGACTTGAAGAAAGCTTACTATCTTTGACATTACTGTAAACATGCGAAAGTAACTGAATGATAAACTCACAAGGGTGCTTGATCCAAATTGTACGGCCCATATATGGTACATTCAAACCACATTTTCTCTGAGTAACATTCAGTTTAATCAACCAAAATATCAAAATTAGGGTGTTCACCCTTGCCATACAGTCGCAGGGCTACATTTTAAAAATCTCCCATGAAGGCTGTAGGTCTTCTTCTAGTTACCCAAAAATATCAGGGCTTTATTCAGGACATAGTTTGCCAAACATTTTTGTTGTTGTTTTAAATCTCACCCATGTTTAGAAGGTGTAGCAAAGCACACTTGAACAATAACAAAAGGATGTATATGAAAGGACAAACAAGACAAGAATGGGAACAAATAAAATGCAACTGGCTCTCTGAAATTAATAATGTTCAGAGTTCTAGAACTGTGTCAATCATTAATCCTTTAAGGGTCAGCAAAAGCCACTGGAGTTAAAGAATGTTTGTTTTTTTTTTTCATAAAAAAACATTATATACTAGGTTATACTATGAAAGATGAACTGTAAATATAATCACAAAAATTGGCTCAAATTTTACAACTCATTTGTACAATATTCAAAGACACACTGTTGTAACAAATGAGCCACTACCTAACACTCCCTGGGTCTAAGAGAGCATACACTAACAAAGTGGAAAACCATGATATATTCAGGAGTAATCTTAATTGAGATCAGAGGCGGATCCATTTGCAGATTCCAACCCTTACCTGACTGTCTATAGCAGGTTTGACTGCCTGTCCAGCTTCCTCAGCCTTTTTCTTATCAGCTTCGATCAGCTAAAATAAGAGCAAAAAGAATAACAATTGTAACAATTATTTTCTCAGCCATATAATGTAAACAATAACAGGGAAGGTGGGGGTTGTTAACTTAAGTTCATACTTCTGACTTTTGTTTAGTTTCTATGTTGAATTTTTTTTTTTTTTTTTGTTAATGTTCATTAACCAGTTGCAAAATTAAACATTTATAATTCATTCTTACCAGGTATTGCAAATTAACAATTATGTATGTGATACTGGAACACATCCCATCGTCAGCACTGGTGGTAAATGTTAGAAAAATGATCTAGCTAGACAAACAGAATTCAGAGTGAGATTAATAATAAGGCACAAATGCTTTTTCTCGAGCGTGGCTGTTACATTATCCTTATATTTCCTGGATTCCCATGAGACTGATATTACAGACTTCAATTAGAAAACAGTTTTCAATGTTCATACTGCTTTATGATGGATGCACAACACTAAATACAAGAACAGCTAATCTTTCTTTCTTTGTTATACATATCTTTGCAGGGTCTTTTTTAAATCACAATACAACTGTATTGATTGATTAATATGCTGATGTAATTCATCACTGCAAAAACCTGAGCCATGTTATGAAAAAGGTGATTAGAAAAGGTGATTTAAAAAATTATAACTTTCATTCCAAAAGCTTTCTACATTATTATTCTTTCATCTGACAAAAATGAACAATTAAATGAGCCTGTATGAAAATTGTATGTCTAATAATTATTAATAATATATCGGGAGTAGGAAATAATAAGGAAGGAAAAAGAAAAAAAGAAGAAAACAAAACAAAAAAGCTCAGGCAGATTTGCCAATATTACATCAGCATCCAAATTACACAAGGCAACAGATGAACACGCTATAAAGCCAAATATTGTTATGGATAGTGGGAAAAAAAAAATCAATTAGAGCATGCCTGGCTCTCTTTTCACATAAGGATACACTCTGTGGCTATTGACCAGATATGAGCAGCCGCCGTATGTTTCTTCTATTCCAGTCTTCCATCTTTCAGCTGCACAGTAATCTTCCTCTCACAAGAGAACATCATATATTTGAACAAAAAAAAAAATCCTGGTGCCATTTCATCGCAATCAAGTTAATGTCATATTGCAAATCAGCAATGAGAACCTGCTATGTACAGCATTTGGCAATTTTTTTCCAACAGAAATGGAATATATCTACATCAGTGTTTCCTTTTTTTTTTTCTTTGAAAGGTAGATACACTCATTTCAATTTCTCAAACTGAACAAAGACATACTTAAAAAAACAAAGAATAGTAAAAAAAAATATATATATATATATATAGATATATATATATATATATATATATAGCCCCCCAAATGTTTAACTCATTCTATCAGGGCTACGAGTTATCTCGTAACGACTACTGATCCGGGCTACGAGATAACTCGTAATGGTTATACCAAAAGGGCTTTCGCCTATTTCTACTTGCGAACTGGTAAATACGAAACTGCGGCTGTCCTAGCACTACGTGGGCATTGCAATGGCATGTTTTCCTTTCGAATTTGAT
>JBCAUA010000013.1:1310723-1326177 GCA_038406235.1 Peronia verruculata | reverse complement strand
TCCTCTCTTTCCTATACACATCTCTCTCTCTCTTTCTCTCTCTCTCTTTCTCTCTCTCTCTCTCTCTCTCTCTCTCTCTCTCTCTCTGGATATTGTCTCATCTCAACTGTCTATCAAAACAAACATGTAAATAATGATGCAAATAAAATGCGGCAGCCCGACTCACACACTCAACCCTCATACAAGAGTGCTCAAAGTGTTAATCTGTTGTATTCTGTATCTCCTGGAGGAATGTAAAACGTGAGAAAATCATCAATGTCTAAATACAGCAACTGAATGGAATGCAGTTCAAGTTCATTCATAAAAATCAGATAAAAAAAAATAGTCTACTATCATCTACAACGTATAAATATTGCACATTTGCTGTTAACAATCACAGTCCCTAGCTCGGTCTTCCCTTTTTGTTTACAATAAAATCCAATGCAATGAAATGAAATTTAAGAGTAAAATATATTTGTTCGTTGATTCATAGGTGGATATAGAATAGTTATGAATGATGATTTTGAACTTTTTGTCAATGAACGAATTATGTAGCTCGGAACATGAGGTTAGACAGTGAAAAGAGCTGACTGCACAATGATCAACTCTAGACAGATTGACGGGTAATCAATTGCTTAACATTTAAAATCCTAGATGACATTTACAGCCATTTGTAAATGACCAACTGCCTCAGTAAAAAAATCAGGCCCAGTATATATCTACGTGCTCCAAACAACATAACGGACATTTTGTTGGTAACCTGTGAGACTGACACAGTGATGGAGGAGGAATCGGTGTAGAAGTCAAGAGCTGACAGAAAAGAGATCAAAATAAAATTATAACACAGTAAAAACAAATGAAATAATAAGAGATAAAACAACTCCAGACTTATAACCACTGTAATTTCGCCAGTAGATACGCCGAACAGCTATCATATTTCAGTTGTAATTTTTATTGTTTCGTTCTAAAATGACAGAATCAGTAAATAATAAAGAGAACACTCATTAGAAAATGAGAAAAGAGACATAAGTTTTTGTGCAGAAATGATGCTTTGACCCTGATTGGAGAGGAATGCTCTTCATAAGTACTATTACGTTTTAAAACATTCTAGGTAAGAAACGTTCTTCGATCTAAGTCTAGACAAACACTGTCGGGAAGAAATGGATTCTCTTTCAAAATATTAGAAAGCACACAAGCTGAGGAAGGAAAATTATATAGCTCTGAAAAACTGTGTTGTTTTGACCTTTCTTGTAAAATCATTAAGTGCCACTGAAACTGTGATATCATTGTGTATTGCAGCTTGCAAAGTTCAGGCTCTATAACATTAAAACGGATGGGCAAAACAAGTCAAGTTTCTGATAGAAAAACAGCCTCACCTTTGTGTGGAAATTTTTCAAAATGAGAGATTGTGGTATTGATTTATCTGCCATCGGAATGCATTTCGCAACTACGCAATCGATTGAAAAAAGGATTAAAATATCTGACTGGGCCATCAATCACCAAAACGCAGTCTTTTCATAAGGCGTAGATTTCGAGTCTGGCCATGAATATAAATCCAACATAAAAGAATTCGGGCTATAACTGGGGGAAAAAAAAAAAGCTAAAACGAAATGATCCTCAATTTGTCATTTTGGCCACTTCGAAGAACGATAAGTAAAAATTTACGTGTGCAGGAAGGAATGAAAATTCTCCTCACCATATTCAGTAGACCTAAAATTAGGCATCAGTCGCTGAATAGTTTCTATATTGTGATTGTTTGCCACGGTCATCCCAATTTCCACAGTTTGAGCATTGCCACGAACAGTTATATTATACCAGTATATCATAATACATAGTGTCACTTTCGTCAGAGATATCGTACCATTGTTACATACACAAATACAGACTCGCAAATGAACTAACAGTACTTAGACACACAAAAAGTGCCCAAAGTCGGGCAAAGTGGAATTTTTACCATAGAACTACATGTAACTGAACAATCACTTTCGGCATGACACGTCAATAAAACAATGAAATATCTTTACAGGAATAATATCAGCGGCATAAATACATTATGTGTACGAAAAACACAAAGTTTATTCACATCCACACAGGCTTCAGTGTATGGAGACATCCCCTCAGCTCCTTCTGAACGCCTGGGAGTCGTTAATATAATCTTACTGTATTTCTACTCTCTGGTATTTTACACAATATAAAGACAAAGGAACACACAACTGACGAGATCTGACGGATTTGTGTGGTAATACATGTATATCTGAACATTTCAGTCCACAAAACTAACAGATCTGCCTCAGTCAGTTCACAATTTTAAGTCAGCCCTTTCCAGTAAAATCTCCCAGCAACCTTCATTCAGCTACTCTATTGATTGCCATGATAGTTGAACAAGAATATCATTATGAGTTAAAAATATTTTCTCCTGGAAGATGTTTTGTCTAAAAGATTGGTATCTCTTTGAATTTCAATGACATCATAGGTCAGGATGTAATTATTTGGTAATCTAGGAGTTAAACGGGCCATGGACTATCATGTTCAGTAATTTGGTACATGCGAGTATGACTGAATTTTCAGTATCGTGTGTCTTTGCCCAGAGAGGGAGAACAGGGGGGGGGGGGGGGAGGGCGGGTACATCACACGAGATGTTTGGTCGAGTGTGACCGATAATGAGCTGGATATTGAATCATAGCAAAGTCATTTGTTGTTCGACCTGCTAGATAAGGTATACAATAATAAAACCAAAGATACATCCAAACTAGGACAGGACTGCTGGGTCACCATGACCGCCTGTACAATTAAAGCTGAGTACCAAACCGCGGGGATGAAAGAAGGGGAGGGGGGCTGGCACAGATGGGGCCGTGGACAGCCAGCACTGGAGCCTGGCTTGGGTTCGCTCCTACATCACCGAGTTGACGCCATCGGGTGGACAGCGACAGCATTCGACAGCTTTCAACAGCTTTCGACAGCACTGGGACAGCAGCATTTCGACAGCTCACAGCCGCCAGGACTGACTGCTAACTCTAGCTGGAGGTGGATAATTATTTTTCTCGCTCACCGCTTCTTCTCTTGAAAACCATGATTGTTACATGTCTTTCGTGATGAGACACCATGCATTGGATTTTTGCTTTATGCAGCTTTCTTGTGCTTGGCACATTCCATTTGGCTACCTGGTATCACGATGTCCTCCTTTGAGGATGAAGGAAGGTGACTTATTTACAATTCTTGTCTTTTTGCAGATGACCTATAAAGTACAATTTTCTGGACGCGTTTTTATTTATTTATTTATTCAAATGTTTATCGAGTTGCCGATTCGGCTCCAGTGAAGTCAAATGCTCTAGCCCTGCAGTTGTATATGACTACAGAACTTGGCTCCTCCGTTGCTAGCGAGTACAAGAACGCGTGACCTATGAGAGAAATGAGCTCTCCTTGTAAACCCTGGCTTGATTTCAGAACAGACGGACATAGTCTTTATAGTCTCCGCAATCCGCGTGAGCCTGGGTGTTGGGGCGGGGGAGGGTGTTGGCGGAGGGAAGAGTCCCATAGCCGGACATTTGGTAGCCATGCTGAGGGGGGACATTGCCCATCTGATGGGAGCTGGACATGACGGGAAGCTGCATGCTGGGCAGTGAGTAAGGCGAGTCCATGTTGCTACCGTAGTGGTAGCTGTTGTAGTTCTGTTGCCCGTACTCGGCCTGACCGTTGGGCAAGCCGTAAGGTGACCGCTGCATGCAGCTGCTGAAATTTGGCATGGGCTGGAACATGGGATTGGCTGGGTTCCAGACATCGCTGCTGTCTCGCCGTTGTTGATTGGATGCTAGCGGACCACTGGAGGGGTGGATCATGGGCGAGGAGACAGCTGGCTTGTAGTCCACCGGGGAGACGGAGGCCGGAGGGGGCGTGGCCTTGATCTCCTTCTTGGGAGGAGGCGTGGTCGTGGTTCCCCCGTTCTGTCCACTGCTACTGTTACTGTTGTTGTTGTTGCTGGTGTTGTTGTTGTTGTTGCTGCTGCCGCTATTGCTGTTGGTGGTTTTCTTCTGATCAGCAGCCTTGGCTTGTTGCCGGCATTTCGCCCGCCTGTTCTTGAACCAAACCTGTGAAGAAAATAAGATCACAATTTAGTACCAGATTAAAGGAAAAACTCAAAAAAGTCATTTTGTTGACATCATGTAAGTATGGATTACAGCAAGATCCAAATGAAAAATTAATATCTAAAAATTAATCAGCCAAATTCCAGAAAGTTTGAAATGGCGGAGGAAAAGGAATCCAGCGATATGTTTTGACGATGCATGAAGTTGTTGTCACCGGCGAAGTCGTCGTCGATGTTACTGTTACTAGTTATTATTTTTGTTGTCGCCATTTTCAATGTCGTTGCTGTCGTTATTATCATTCTTGATGACTATGATGATGATAATGGTTTTCATTATTGCCCCGACGAAGAGCCAAGCGGGCTCAAAAATCAGAGAATTCAGCATCAAAATCAAGTTGTTTATATATGTCGTTTGTTTTTCTCGAATTGTTTTGCTAGTTGCCGGTGAGACAGTTCTATTGTATTTTTATAAAATGATGATGATGATGATGATGATGATGATGATGATGATGATGATAGTAGAAGAATTAGTAGTAGTGTTCGCCAGGGAATGACAGTGGCAAGGGCACAATCAATTGCCCAACGTTAGATTAAAAATTGTCCTATCTATCATCATCTATCATTACGTTGTCCTATCCCTATCATTGTCCTATCTCCATCGTCTGTCAGTACAGTGTCCTATCCCGCTAACTATATCACTGCATTGCTGTAGCCCCACCGTTAGACTAAGGCTGCGTCCGCATAAAATAGGCCTAAATGTACAAGTAAAATCTTGGGTCAACTACAAGAGGTGTATTAAGTGAAAACTGTCGGGGACCAAATACAAGTTTAAATGCTATGATGGAACACAGTCTGGCCGTGTTTTACATAGGTCAACATTGGCCGGCCGTGTCAACAAAATCTCTCTCGTCCTGGTCATAGAGAGAGAGACAGTTAGGCCAAAGGGGAGGCAATGTTCCTCCTACGATTAAGGGCCCTGGCCAAGTGGTTCATGGTGACCTCCGGTCTTCTTACGTCACACCGGTCAGTGGAGACGACCCGTGATGGATGGAATTTCGGGTGAAGTGGTCAATGGATTGGCATGGAGGGGATTCTTCAATAGATATCGGCCGATCGCGACAGAGTGGGTCAGAAAATGTGTTCTCCTGTCTGCGCTAAAGGTTATCGGCATAAGGTTGTTACTGTTATTATGTTCGTGTTCACAAACCATTCACTCTAAAATACATGTATAAAAAAGAAATACAACCAATGTTATAAGTATGATAACCGTCTGTTTATTTATTGGTACTAGGAGCATAAAGCTAGTTCTGTAAATACCCAACAACTTCAGATGGTTTATACTTAAAACCAATTATTTAATTTTCGTCATTTGTCTGCAGTCTTCAGTTATGTAATTTTATTTGTATGTTATTTGGGAAGGAAGGAAAGTAGAGAGGAAGGAGGGGGGAGGGGGTATATTATTGTGGATGACATCTGATTCCCTCTCATCAGCCATTTTGTCTCCCACTTCTATAGTGATGATTGCGATCGCTGGCACTGAATTGCTGTATATGTAACATATTAATTAGTATGCTGACCTTCACTTTCTCTGTTTCTGTCTTTCGTCCTTCTCTCTCCCTCTTTCTCTCTCTCTCTCTCTCTTTCTCTGTCTTTCTCTCTCATTCTTTCTCTCTCTCTCTTTCTCCCTCTTTCTCTCTCTCTTGTTAGCTTTGTCCATCCCTTTATCCCCCTACTCACTCTCACTTCACTGCCATATTTACTCAGTCTAATGAACACCAATCTCTTACCACTTATGACTCCCATATATAAGATTCGTACATTTGATTATATCAATCCAAGTTTTAAATACCGAGCTCATGTACGACAGAGGCGTTAATCTTTCACTCCCCGACCAGAGGAGGACAAGAGGCCACAAGACAAAGCTGACCAAATATCTTCCTGGCTCTAGAGAGGACACTAGCATATTGCAAAGCGATAACTGACCCTCAGACCTGACCACTGGGGTCAACTTCAGATAAGCCAGTAAGCCCCCTTGAGTCCCATTCCGTCAGGTGGCACCACGCTGTAATAACAAATCTCTGTAACTATCTTGACTTCTGTTATTGAGGGAAACTGGCGCGCTTTACTTCTCTGCCCCACTGATTTTAACTAAAAGTTCTGAAAGAAAACAAAGACGCACTTCTCTTCTATCTTCTCTTGGGACCAATGTTAACTCATTTTGAATTTATCAGCCGCGAGTGTGTTGCCCAAAAAGTGGTACCTGAAACGGAATAGTCTACAAACCCGGGAATATCGAGTCTTTCAAATTAACCCTAGAAGGATCAAGAAGCTGATCAACATATTAAAGATATTCATATAATATTCCGCAATTAGACCATTTTCCGAGTTGTGCAGAATAAGTAACGATGTATTACATATATTGCTATTTCGGTCCAAGCTGCCACTAGCATATCATGATTGATGTTGCAAATGAAGTAATGCCATCTCTGATGTCAACAATTTCATTTCAAGTGATATCTTTCACTGATTTATTCTGGAATCAAAATAATACTTGACGAAGTTAAAGTATATTATGTGTGATACTCAAACTCGAGGGCTTGTTTCACATTTCGCCATATCTCTATGGCTGCTAGATCCAGAATTCAACTCCAGGCCCTCTATCACAAGAGAGTTAATAACAGTTAACAGCGCTGTGGACGCTACATTGGAGTGAAGAAGTTACCGTTAACATGCCTGTCAGGTTCTCTATCATAAAAGAGATGATACCAACTGACCAACTGAACACCAGTTTCCAAAGAATATACATTTCTTCACCAGTGACACGTAGCTCCTTATATTCTCTTGCGGTGAAATTTATTTGCTGATTTTCTTCTGCCAACTAATCATATCGACAGCAAAGAAAACCAGTATAACGTTTAACTCTTCAACTCTGGACTTTTAAAACTCATTCTGATGGATTTTTTTTCATTGCTTTAACCCTTATGGACAGTGCTGTTTCAACTGTGATATTATATTTTGTACTAGTGTGACATATATATGTTGTAGGCCTACATCAAAGTGAAGGTAAATTTATGGAAGGTAAATTTATGGTCATTTATGGAATTTCTCAGTGGTGCTCTAGAGTCAAAGGGTTAAAGCTGTAAAATTCCAAGATCTATACATTCTTCACTTCCACAAATCCAAAGAAGAAAACGTATGGAGCAAGGGGACAAAAAGAACGTTAGGAAGAAAAAAAATTGGTGAAAGAGAAGTCCACATTAAATTTCATACACCTTGAACAGTGATTCCTCTGCAGTACGATCGATAACCTTTCTTCCAGGACAAACATCCACTCACACAAGCCACAGCGACACCCACAGAGACTGGCCAACACTGGTAGAGTATCATTACTTTAATCAGGAAATGATTCCTTGAAAGATGTGCAGTCTCTTTCTCCTCGGCCACCACAGACTCTTAATCTGCTAAAAGGATCTGAAGCACGCGGTAATAGACAACGGGCGCAATACTATCTGGCCTCTTAGAAACAGCGTGACCCAGTTACCGTCCCCCATTCCTCAGACGTCTGTCTTCGAACTCCCCAGAACAGAACCTTTCTGTCAGGTCGGTTGGTTATTTGCCTTGTTATCGTTCTTCATGTCCTTCTTCATGTCGTTCTTCTCGTCCTTCTTCGTGTCTTTCTCATACGTTCTCTCTCTCTCTCTTTCTTTCTCTCTCTCTCGCTCTCTCCTCTCTCTCTCTCCATTTCTTCCTCTTCTTCATCTTTCTCTTTTCTTGTTCGTTTTTTTTTTTTCTCCTTCTCCTTCGTGGTCTTCCTCTTATTCTCTCTTTATCAACACTCTCATCTCCTTCATGTTTTTCATACTCTTCATCTCTTTTCTTTTTCTTTTTTTTTTTTCCTTTCATCATACCTCAATTCTTATTGTTCCTCTGACTCCTTTTTTTTTCCACGCAATCTTTAGACAATTTGCTTACTCCATTCCCCCACGCATCTCCGCTGTCTCATCCATCACTCAATCTATCTATATGTCAATGGGCACATCTGTATATACATCTCATCATTCCCGCATTCATCCACATGCTCATATAGCAGTCTATCCAATTTGGCCCATTTATGTGGCATTTTTCCCCGTTCTATCAGACCTCTCTCTCTCTCTCTCTCTCTCTCTCTCTCTCTCTCTCTCTCTCTTTCATCTATTTGATCTGCCTCAAAAACAGAAACAAAAAAATCGATAATTGCGGAAAATGGATCATTTATATATGTAACTCCAACATTCCACAGACAAAGGAAGGCCAGAACAGATATGTTCCAAAAAAAAAAGGGGGGGGGGAGGAGGAGGATAAAAGTGCAGAAAATGTTAACTGGAATTGAACGTGTGTGAAGAGGACTATACCACTTCTTTCTCCCTCACACAAAACTACTTCTAGATCATAACATATACTAGTTGAGGTGCAATTCAGATGTATGTTGTTATGTTGTAATTGTTGTCTCTTTCTATTGTGTATTGTTTTGTATAGAAAATGGCGCAGGGGGCTTCTGAGGTGAAAAACTTACGCCCCAGGTTAGAATAATGTTCTACTAGAGGACGGGAAAGATAAAGGACTTGCAATTTAAAAACAAAAACCCCAAAAAAATGATTCAAAGGTCTCCGGTCTTCCTGGGGACGGCAGGGCGACTTCTAGCCTTCTTGGATAAGGAGGATAAGGACGAATATATTTTCGAGATTCTAGGTGAATCTTATTCACGTTAAAGAATCCTTGGCAAATTTAAAGTTGGGTGGGGCTTAGTAAGAGACGTCAGCGCAAAATTTTCATTTGCTATATTCTTCTCACAAAACTGGCTATGAACTTACAACCGAGACAAATCTTACTTTTTCAGGATTGACAGGCTACATAAAAAAAAAAAAAGAAAGAAAGAAAGAAGACAGGAGGAAATGTGGTTTTGAAAAGAACAAAAAAGAAGAACAACACCAGTAGTAACATTTTTATGATAATAAGACGAGGGAAAAACGAAACAAAAATGGTCCAAATCAAGAGTGTGGAACAGGGATTTGTTAAAAACTTAAATAATTCGAAAATTTTCTGGTGTCAGTTTTGACAGTGAAGTCTGTTTTCCAGTCATGGATTGCCCCGTGCCCAGACAAGCCGGACACAGCAAGAAGTGCTTTCCGGTGTTGGACAGAGCGGTCAGCACTGAGAGAGACGTCCATTGCGACTTGAGCTTGGACAAACACTGGACTGAAAGGGCCTGCCCTGCCCAGAAATGGCCCAAAAGCACACATGGGAAACGGGTGGAACAAAGGGCCCTATGGAAAGGGGTACCGTTACAAGCAGACAAACCACTTTGTCCGATTGTGCCGTCGACTCGGTTTCCTCCCTCAACAAAAACGGACGGCCCCCGCCCATCCTGTGGTCAGAGAATTTACCTATTAGACAACAAAAACTCCGTTGACCATAGCCCAGGTCATACCGGAGCTTGGACACAATTGTCCAACGGAAACAGGCACGGCTAATGGCATAGGGTCAGTTTTTGGTGTTCTGAAGCCCCACAAGCTCAGAATAATTTGAACAGTGCAGTCTCACACCAAGACAGTAGGTGTGGTCATTTTGAGAGACAGACAGTGCAGATATAAACAAGAACAGTTTTGACTAGTTAACATGTTGTTCATGTGGCTGTTGTTGTGGCGACAGCATTGGAGATGTTGATGTTGTTGTTGGTGGTGGTGGTGTTGATATTGTGGCTGTTATTAACGTTCCAATCGTTCATGTTTTGATTTTGTTTTTGTTGCTGCTGTTCCTGCTGCTGTTGTAATGCTGTTGTTGTTGCATGGTGTTGTAATTATCAAGGGCGACTGATGTGGCCATGAGGAAAGTTTTGTCCCAGTTTTGAAGAGCGTGCTTTTCTCAGCGGCAATGAGAAAACTTTTATCACAGATATGAGTACCTGCTTTTATATTTCCGTAAAATATCACTCAACACAGAAATCCAGATTCAGGTCAAAATGAATTATGAACAGACACAATAAATGGGACATGAAACTTCCGGGACACAATGACATCTGGTGCACAGGGAATTATCAAGTCAGTCTTGTCATAGACCATCTGACTGCATACATAGTCTTAAAACAAAGGCTGTCTGCAGCGGCTGTCGGGATATTTTGATATAATACTCTGGGGAGCATTCCTTGAAAGTGGAGAATAGGTTGGTATTTATTAATACAAAGCTGGAAAAAATGATCCTTGGTAGAGTCAGCTGGCCGAGTCGGTACCCTTGTGATTATGTAAATACTATTGTGACTAGTGTGCTACATGGTGACAAATTCCCAGCAATCAGGTCTTTGTCGTATTGTGTTTTATGTTTTATGTAATTGTATGAATTATATTAAAATTTGTGGTGAATTAGCTCAGCTTGCTCAAGAACTGCATATGAATTCCATAATGTAACGCTGTAACTGATAGCAGTTGGGTTAACTGTTTCTAACATATCAATCAACTTATCTTATAGAAAATGCCCTTTTGCTGTTCTCTTTACTTCATTCAATCGCCGACACTTCTGACTTCAAACAACTTCGAGAACTGCAGGTATTATTATAATATCTTCATCTCTCAGATACGATCTATTCAAAACATCATGGTGAGTATTTCAATATGAACGAGGGAAATGCCGCATGCGTAGTCTGACGCGTTAATGTGACATTATTCGTTGCCGGTAAAGCGGAAAGATACTTAAATGACATTTGAAGCCTAGGGAGAGAATAGCGCCCGGGACATAAGAACCATTCGGAAACGGAGAAAGGGAAAGACAAGTCCCCAAGTAACGTGAAGACAACTGTATCTACAGCCGGCTATAGTCCAGGCCTGGTCAAGCGTTGGACTTGTTTGAATTTCTCCGGCGGTGACGGAAGGTGGGACAACAGACGCGCCCGTATAGAACTACTCCAAGACAAGTAGAATAATGGTTGGCAATACCGCGGTGAGTCAAAATATGTCAAACTTCGGACCTCAAGTTTGGTCAAACGGCGGACTCGGCGGACCCTCTCGAAGACGCGGGTCATTGTTAGCTAGGACTGTTGCTTTGATAAGACGCGACTGGGGCTGCCTGCTTCTACAGGCCGGGCCAATTATTCAGGGATCCCCTGGCTGTTGTTTTAGTGGGCAAACACGCAGGGGGGACCTTGAGGGTCCAAGGAGAGGGGCTTGCATAACCCATAAATATGACCGCGCATTGGGAACAGGTGACAATGATCGAATCTACACTCCTATCCTACTTTCCGTTGTAGTACATGTACTGTGAAAGCTGAACTATTCCATTTATGTGTGTCTATAACTTATTCAACGAAGTCTCTCTTCTTTTAGTCATTTAGTAACATTAGTAAAACTCCTGTATCGAACCAATCAGAACCGATGTAATGCAAGGACTTTACTTAGCTCTAGAAATCTCAATAGAAATTACCGCTGGAATAACAAAAATTTTAACAGTATTTAATTCAGTATACAGAAATGAGAGGCTGGTCTAAAATCAATATGAGCCAAGTACTTTTTTGTTATTACTATCACAGTGCATGTTATTTGTAGAGGAGCTCAAACGTAGATCAGAATAAATAAGTTTTGTATCCACCAGTCTCCTATCTGCTGAATTCTCTGCATTTATAGCTATAAAGAGATAACATATATCTCTTCCATCCTCTTGAGCATTTACTAGTTTAAACATTACAGAAATTTATACAGCAAACTTTAAATCAATTCAGAAATAAAAACACAATTCTGAAATGTCAATTACAACAACCTCCGTGACAGACGGAGGGCTCACAAATTTTTTGACGAGACCTCTCAAGTACAAAACATATATGATAATTAACTTTACTAAACTGTCACAGGACTGAATACGGATTATTATTTTCGGAAAGCCTGACCAAAATAATATATTATGACTGAAAAATATTGAAAAAAGAAAATAAAAAGAAAACGATACACAAGCTCAGCGAAGAGTTCAGAATATCATTACATCTTGACTCAACGAGAGCTGTCATAAAGTTTACAATGTTGAAATTGATATATGTTATGTAAGCGGATCTTACAATAAGACGTTATTAATAAAGAAATGCTGTTGTGATCTAAAGGCTAGAAAGAAAATCAACAAGTTTTTTTTTCGGTTACTGTCACTTTAATCCGCCCCATATTATACTGTGTGCCTGTTTGTTCTTCTCGTTTGAGGTACCAGCATTGATGTTGATGTTTTTATTGCTAGAGACATTTTGAGACATTTTCTTTCTTTCTTTCTTTCTTTCTTTCTTTCTTTCTTTATTTATTTATTTATTTATTTATTTATTTATTTTTGTCTGTCAGTCTTTCTTTCTTTCTTTTCTTTTCTTTCTTTCTTTCTTTCTTTCTTTCTATCTTTCCCTCTGTCTCTTGCTATCTCTCTTTCTCTCTGTCGTTTTCAGAGTTAATAGTACTGATGATAAAGTCTACACTGATAGTTACAATGTTCATTCCCCCCCCCCCCCCATTTTCCTCAATTATCGTGTCCCTGTCTCTGTCTCTGCCTCTCTCTGCATCCCTTTCTCTCCCTCCCTCTCTTTCCTCTCTCTCTCTTTCTCTCTCCCTCTCTCTCTCTCTCTCTCTCTCTCTCTCATTTTCCAATTCGATTTTGTTGTCGCTAACGATGATCTTTGTCATTTTTTTTTTTGAATTCTTTTTTCTTTCGCCTTTGGTCCTTTTTTCCCTCCTTTTCTTTTTCACCTTTTTTTGAATGTCATTTTGTGTTATGTGATAGTTGAAGATTTTTTTTACAAATGAAGAAGCAAAAAGAGTAATCCACCAAAACCTTGCCACAACAGAGTTTAGATCGATTGCAATGGTCAATGTAAAATGTCTGTCAAGAAAGCCTGTCTGTCAAGAAAGCCTGTCTGTCAAGACAACATGTTACAGCATGGGTATTCTGTACGATAGGGACCCTTTTCTTACACCTACAGAAACGGCCAGAACAAGAGAAAGCACACAGATTATTTCTTTAGGTTTTGAAAAAAAAAAAAAAAGAAAGAAAGAAAAGAAAAGAAACTGGATTAGGCGTTTGCTTTTCATAATCGATGGGTCCCAGGTGTCAAAAATGAGTGAAATCGAGCGCATCTGTCAACGGTACGCATAAAAACAGTGGTGTAAAAAAAGCAAACCACACAACGCTACGACTCAAAACTGCAGGCAAACTTTGATCTTGATCGCCGGGCGGGGAGGAGGCGTGTATGTGTGTGTATGATGGGGGGGGGGGGAGGGAAGAAAGTTGAGAGAAAAAGAAATTTAAAAATCGATCTTCCTATCGAGAACAAAAACAGTAAAACTTAGCCTCGATAGGATGACAGAAATGATAGAAATGTCGGATAATTCGATCTTAATAGGGGTTTTTTTTTTTTTTTTAAGGAGACAAAAAAAAAAAAAAGAAAATGAAATTTAAAAATCAATCTTGGTATCGAGGGGAAAAAAAAAGTAAATCGTAGATATATTATAGCCCCGATATGATGATAAAATTGATAGAAAAGCAAACAAAGAGGGAATAGTTGGATATTTCGATCTTAGTAGAGAGGCATCCCTACAACTGTCACTGAGCCATATAAGCATTATTAACTCTTTCAGACGATCTGCAAAGAAATCTATGCTGACTGCACCTTTCTTTGGCTCCAGATTGCTGGAGGCAGTGGCCAAAGCAAGGAATTCTCCAGACAGTGTGACACGGTTTTCACTACAACAAAGCCAGCTGTGTACAAACAGTGCCTGGGTCTACACTCAGTGGTTTGGACTCGGCTGTTGTTCGCATTGAGCTTATGCTTTCGTTCTGTGTTATTTCCTCTCTGTTACGGAATATCGGGGATTCCCAAAATACTATGAAATAATAGTAATAACAACAATAATGATAATAATATTTTTATGTGTTTACTTTATTGCCCTGAAGAAAAGTCAGTTTGGCTTGAAAACCTGGCAATTACTATTAACATCAAGTTCTTTATACATGTTATTTATTTGTTGTTGTTTTTTTTTTAATTGTTTAATTAGTTGTTCGTGAGTCAGTCATTATATTTTATAAATAAACAATAATAATAACATAACAATAATAAAATAATAACAATAATTATTGTGATCTAACAAATAACAATAAAAATAATAGCACTAACCATAACAAAAAATTTTAATAATCATTATTATTATAACAACGCTGCAGCACAAGACAAAAGCTCAATAAATCTACTGTAATGAGATGGTCACCAGCGTTCTCAGCTCTCTGGAATGCTTACGAGTCGGCTGTCCTGATAAGCGCTCACATCTCACATACTCAGCAATAACAGTGTCGAGTACCTTATTAAACCCGCGTTCATAGTCTTTAGCCCGATTTTATTGTAACAATAAAGGATAAAATTAGTTGAGACGACAAAAGGAAAACAAACCTTCAGATTTTTTCAGCCAGATAGGTTATGGTTATGGTTTTTATAAGCTTTTCAACCTCCTGTGCCAAGTACAAGAGGTGCAGGACAATCATTACAAAGATAGAAAAAAATCACCTTTTCTCTTGTTATTTGAAACATGTGGTGCAAAAAAAATTATGAAAAAAAAAAATCACAATAGGAGAAGAAAAAAAAAAACAAACATATTCACCATATGGTGAATTTTTCTGAATTTTCTGTTAATTGTATTTCACATAAGAAGCCAAAAAAAAAAAAAAACTAACATTTTCCTTCTTTACAATGCTTGTGTTTTACCTCTTGTACTGGGCAAAGGGAAGTAATTTCGCTGACGGTCAAAATGGCTCATTATCTCCTCTTTAGTACTGGGAATACCGGAAGTTCACAGTTGCAATTTTATATTGCATGGACTATTACTGTTCACTTATTTGGAATCATGCATCAATTCTTTTTATGACTGTTATTATTATTTTATTATTATGATTATTACTGTTATTACTCTATTATTATTATTATTATTACTATTACCGTTAGTTCTCTTTGTTTTGCTGGGTTTTTTTGTTTGTTTGTTTGTTTGTTGTTGTTTTTTTTTTCCACATTTCTGAATACAACGGACAAACATAAAAGTAGTTAACTTTCTGCCCAACGAAATATCATTCCAATTTCAATCAGGGATGTCACCAACGTCTTTTTTAGTTATCCCTTTCAGCACTTACTGCACTTCTTTCTATACATGTTTGCGCACTTGCATCTATATAATTATTTAAAGTAAAGTAAAAAGTAAAAGTACCATCCCTTGACCCCCGAGAGGGGAAAATTGTCTTGGCCATTTCAGACCGCGTCGCCGCAGTGCAGCGCTACTGTGCTTCACCCGATATACATCAGGTACCCGTTTTACAGATGGGTGGGCTGAGGAAAATTGTGTGTTAAATATCTTTCCTAAGGAT
>JBCAUA010000013.1:1271213-1292620 GCA_038406235.1 Peronia verruculata | reverse complement strand
TGTTGTTGTTGTTGTTGTTGTTGTTGTTGTTGTTGTTGTTGTTGTTGTTGTTGTTGTTGTTGTTGTTGTTGTTACTCCCACTAATATTTTACTCTTTTTTTTTCCTTCTAGTATGGACAGCACTTTGTAGATAATATGCAGGACAGGAGGATTGCCATTTAACAATCAAGGAATATTTACAAGTTAGTGTATGCATGGCAGAAGCAAACAAATAAACATCTGTGCAAACTAGACAGATGAACAAATCAACAAATAAGAAACGAACCAGCAAACAATAAGTAAATAAATCCCGATTCCTTAAGGCGTATTAGGATCATATGTCTATTCAAAGTACTCTATCTTGTTCAACTTATAATCCTGGTACATATTCTTGAAAATAAAAAAACAAACAAACAAACAAACATACTCGATCTCATTCACCTGGTACGTATACTTGAACATTTTTTTTAAAAAACGCTCTATCTTGTTCAACATACAATCCTGTTACGTATACTTGAACATTAAAAAAAAAAAAAAGAAAGAAAATGCTCTATATTATTCAACTTACAGTCCTGGTACGTATACTTGAACATAAAAAAAAAAAAAAACAAGCAAAAACGTTTTCTCAACTGTCATCCAAAGTGGTATTCTAATGTCCCCGAATGCAGAATGTCTCAAAGTTGAACTTCTGAGAAACTAGGATCTTTATCAGTAAAACAATACTGACGTCTCGATCGCTTCTATGTATAATTTACAATTGCCTTTAGAGATATCAACGCCTCTCACACAGCAGCTGTGCTTGTGGTAAAGTGTTTTACAAGTTTACATTAGCCAGACCAGATTGCAGCACCAACTCTTACATTACTCCGTTTGAGTGATTGATTCGAAACTCACGTAAAGATTTAAGGTTCAAAGCAGTGCGTGCATCTTAGAAAACAGGGAAGGGCGCACAATAAAATGATGGATGTAAATATTATTGTTGTTTTATTGTTACAGGATGGGTTGAGTCGAGTGAATAGAACGCTGCGGTGCCATATCGATAACTCACAAAAATAGCGTTTCGATTACTATTGTAAGTAAAAATGAGAATTTACTTGTAGAAATGAAACGAAATTTAATACGTTCCATCTCATATTGCATGTCTAACCACTGTTGTGAATTTTTTTTTTTTTTTTTTTGGTCTTATTTATTTATTTATATATTTATTTATTTATTTATTTACATTTTGGTGCTATCATTATCATCATTATTACCGCCATCATTTTACAAACTCAAAAACAAAACAAAACAAACAAACAAAATGTCCTAAAAATAAGACAACTTTACTGTCCACCAGCAAACTAATCCAAATACATAAATAAAAAAAATAAAAAAGTAGAAAAACAATAAGAAGAACTTGATAGTGACTTAATGAAGTAAACTGATCTCGCTGGCCAAATCCTCATTACCCTTATCATCATCACCTTTTCTATAGAAAAGCCTTAGACTTTTATAAGCCTGCCAGTTACTAAGGTAATACACTTAAGGAACTGATCAATAATCTCAAATGATAATAATAATATTATGTTTGAAGGAAAATGGAGACAGTGTTGGCTCTTCGTCAGGGCAAAGGTATCGCTGTCTATAATGATGGGAAATGTTAATGAAAGATTTGCTTATTATGCAGGATAGGGTATCCGATTTCCTAAGAAAGTAAATAAAACAGTTGTTTTTTTTTTTTCTTTTTTTGTTTTTTTTACTTTTAACAATTAGAATGTTACACTTTTTCATTTACAATGATCACTATGTAAGATTTTTATGTTGTCATTTTTATAAATTTTGTTTGGTGTGTACAACTTTTTTTCCTTTTAATTTATTCCTAAGAGACCATCATTTTATTATCTTTATCCTTGTTAGTTCAGAACGGATATATTATTTTGTTAATCAATGCTTCCTACTAAGCACCAACATTATGGCTGCCACTTTGTTCGCCTCATGGTTGTTCTTACGTCATACTTCTGTTTTTTTCAGCACAGAGGATGCTACCGGCTTACTAGGCTTACTACAAGCTTTTGTTGATTAATTGAATCATTCTTGTTTTCCGATGTTGATTTGTTATTGGCATTTTTCTCATTACGTATGAAAATACTGTAATTTGGCTTTTTTCCGTCATAAAAGTTTTCAACATCCACCATTATCATTCTTTTTTACGTGTATGCGTATACATGTATATGTATTTATAACATTGTATATAAATTGTCTGCTCCGCTTCATGCTTATTTGTTTAGTTATTTTCCTTGTTTCTACAATCTAAAATGCTGTTGTTGTTTGGTTTATACTGTTGGAGAATCCACATTAATGCCATTTGACACGTTGTGCTACACATTGTTTTGTGTGTCATTTTTGGTTATTCATTGCGCATCAAAACAGTGATCACGGTGTTTATGTTGTTGTTGTTGTTGTTGTTTTTTTTTTGTTTTGTTTTGTTTTGTTTTTTAATGAATAACTATGATAACGATGATACGGGCTCGAAAATGTGGCAGATTTTATCGTCACAATCAAGTTGTTCATAGATTTCTATGTTATTTATTTTTCTTGAATTGTTTTGTTAGTTGCTGGTCTGACAGCTCTTGTATTTTTATAAAATGATAGTGGTGTGATGATGATGATGACGATGAGATGGCGATGATGATGGTGATGATGATAATTTTAAGATATTTTTTGTAAAATGATGATGATGGTGGTGATGGTGGTAATGATGATAATGATGATGATAATGATGATGATGATGATTATATATGTATTGTTTAGTTAGTTGCCGGTTGGACAGAATTTTTCTATTTTATAAAATGATGATAATGATGATGATAATGATAAAAATTCACGTGACAAAGCTGACAGAAAATGATGATGATGATGACTTTCGCTATGCTTAAATACATTTCACTCGTTCCAACATGTAACTCATCTTTTGTTTCTTTCTCTCCAAGTATTTTACGTTTTCTTCTGTCCGTCTATGTAATAAGATTATAACACTTACTCATCCATCCATTCCTCTATAATTCGACACCCACCTTCGCCCTCCCCCAAATCGGTCTTACAGCGACATTGTATAATGGCCCAGTAGAATGCATTCATAATAATAATAAAAGTTCCTGTTTCTTCAAGGAGCGGCTCAACCCTCGTTATTATTATTTTTTTTTAATGATGTGTAACAGGTGGCCTGGGGTTTAATCGAAAGTTGTTCTTGTACATGACCCTTGACTATTTCTTGTTTAAATTAGGTAAGTGTTTTCCACATCCTGTTTGCATATCACGATACAGGATACATAGTAATACGATGATTATATCGATCTGATTAATTGTATATCTGTTTGTGTGTTTGTTTGTGTGCTTATCTAACAGTTTTTAGAATTCTGCAAATCTCATTCAAAATGGCATTTCATTCCTGAAAATAGAGATCTCGCAAAGGGTGATACAAAACGTGCAAAAAGAAAGTGAATTTGAATAATACAAGAAAAAAAAATTAAACGTACCAGATTCTATATTCTTGTACATATGACAAGAAACAAAATAATCGAGTTACCAAGTGATAACTTGGTGGTTAGTCTAAGTCAGTTATTTGTGCCCTGTATAGAGATATTATAATCTGAATTAATCAGCGCAGTTCTCATAATGCCGTCCCTGATGTCGGCAAAAATCATATTCATTTTCTTGATTTTTACGTTTGATTTGATTTTTTTTTTTTTCTACTTATTTATTTTACGTATATTTTCGATTTCTATGATTACGAATCTAGCAATCCAGAAATTGAACAACCGATCTTTGGAAAAAGACAGTACATCGGGTAAATTATGTTTTTTTTTTTTTTTTGTTGCTGCTGTTGTTGATGGTGGTGCTGGTGGTGGTAATGATGATGGTAGTAGCAGCAGTGGGGATGGTGTTGTAGTGCTAGTGATGTTGATGATTGTAGTTGTGGTAGATCTAGTGATGATGATTGTAAAAATGATGGTGTTAAGTTTGATAAAGACTATCAGAGTTTAACAAGATACGTATAACATTGCCATCTCACAGCAAGGAGGTCGCCGTTGCGTTGGAATGGGTTATGGTAATTTGCCACAGAAATTCTGCCGTTATTTTTAAGAATACAATAAAATTTAATGCAGTTAAAATAACTACCATAAACCGTATTTTTAAAACTGACGACTGAATTGTGTTCTATGGTTGTGCGTACATATCACACCACGCCATGGATGGATGATAAGGTAGTATTCAGCCTCTACTATCTTTCCACTTTTTAATTATTAGTATCCCCCCCCCCCCCCAAGCTTTTTGTGTGTGTCAAGGGCCGAGACTCAATAGCCGTGCATGCCTGACTAGGAACCGTGAAGAAGCGAAACAATCTTGTCATTTGTCGCTCAAGATATGACCTAATCTTTACTGTCACATTCGATTATAGCGGGCGACATTACGGGATCTTTGAAAGCAGCGGTATGTCGGGTAGATGCCCATGTAGGTACCGATGAAAAACAAACATTAATGTAGTCCACAAATCGCTGTTTTAAGACAATCCGGAATTCCACAGGTTTAATGCTTTTATAATTAATGTCTTTTATTTTGCAGAAAAAAAAAGGCTACATGTACTTCTTTTCCACCAAAAAGACAAAAAATGGAAAACACCAAAATATTAATTCAATATTTTCTATAATTGTCGTGAAAATGCATAAGTACTTCCTTTATCTATCATTCCTTTTATCATCTAAATGAAATAAGAAGGAGAAAGTCAAGTGTGCAGTAACAGTAACCTACAAAGGAAAGAGAAAAGATGATTGAACAGATCTGACAAAAGATATGAGATGGAAGAAATAGGTGTAATTAATTAAACAACAAAAGGACTCAATCAGTTTAGTACCACTCTGGCCACTTGCGATTGATCTAGAAGGAGGAGGCGGGAACAAGATGCGCAAAAAAACAAAGCCAAACAATGTATTGACATAAAATTGCCTTGCCCAGGTAACTGGTGAACGTACATGACTGTCTGACAACAGCTGTTGTGTGGTCCACTTGAACGGATTCACAATCTGAGCATTCTACTGTAAACAACCGTTACTGTTTAACATCTTTGAAGTAGACCCATTTGCACAGCCGTGTTGTTTGAGATTTTAGGCCAAAGTCTATTTTCATGTATTACATGAACACTTTTTTATATTAAGAACACAATACCTATCTTATTTTATTTTTTTTAAAAATAGATCCAAACATTGACCCAAGTTGATGCCGTTGCAACGAAACAAAACATTTAATTTTGACATATCTCAGCTCTGCAAACATTGAAATCAATTCGTAGTTCGCTAAATGTGCAATCTGAGCTAACAGTGGTTTCTCTCAATAGACTTGAATTCATTAAGTCCCGTGTCATTCAGTCAGAATTTATGATTTGATCAGCTTTGGAATGCAAGAATTTATAACGTTAGGTAACGATGAAATGTCACTCCTTTTCCCACCCCTTCCCGCTCCCTCCCACAACTTGTATCGATGATTGCACTTGATTATGACTTAAAAGAGAAGAGAACGGCATGCAACCCAGTCGCTGTTTATAGTGGTTGATCTCTTTTGACACTGCAGCCTGAGCATCATGCCAAGTTGTTTCCGTAGAATATCTAATAACGAACGAGTGCAATTAATACTGTTAGTTAATGCTAAGAAGATTAAAATCTAGGCTTATAACAAACCACCGACTGCTGGTCAACTGGGGATGGTTAAGTGATCTTCCTGTATCTGAAAGAATTTAAAGATTGCATTCTGTTCTGGGCCTTTTATGTTTCTGTATTCTGAATGTCCTGACAACAAAATAAAAATTAGAACTCTTGTTTAGCTTGGGAAATTTGTAAACCTCCCACATGTCCTAGTGACCAACCTTTTGACATCCAAAATACACGGACTTTCTGCAAATCCAATCCACACTTTTGATTCTTATCCTATTATTTTATTGCAAACACTCCGATGTGAGAACTAACGGTTCAGTCATAGAGATCTTGATAACATACGCATGTATGTATATGAACATATCATACTGACAGTGTATTAAACTGCTCGAGTGGGACGACAATATGTCCTATATTTTGTTCCTTAAAATATATCCATCTTTACATCTTTACATGTGTTTCTTTCTTACATGAAAGTTTCTTTCTGAACTTTACCCGCCATTGCTATATTCCCCAATTTACACAAAATGAACTTTGCTAATGTCACAGAGGCTTGCTGTATTCTCTCTGTCATTGCTATTTTCTGTTGCCGGTTTCAGTATTTCTATCTGGAATATGTCAAAGGGCGTCAAACTGACAAACGATTTTGAGATTGTGAATCAGTAGATTCTAGATCTAGTCTGTGCGGGTCTGAATGACGAAGAGTTGATAGCAGAGCTCAGATTACGTTACGGGCTATTCTGTGATCGGCAGTTCAGCATTTTTGGCGACTGCTTGTAAAGCTGGACAGTTAACATGTTCGGTAAATATTAAATTGTTCATATCACTGCATTCGTTAAATTCCTCTATGGTCGCTTCAAGAGTTTTAGGCCTAGCAGCCCTTAGGATGACTCGTGTATCGTGTAACGTAGAAACGTTTTGTTTTTTTTTTAAATTCAGATCTTCAGATTTTGATACGAGAAAAAAAAATGCAATAGGTCTAATAAATGACCGCACATCACTGTCTAGCACAGCTCACAATTTCCTTTACTAGATCTAGTCTTGATGTGAAAAGTCTTACAAAATCAAGAATCTGAGAGATGGGGATCAGGTTACAGTTTTCGCGAGAAATAAAGAAAGGTCTCGCTTTTTTTTTTTTTTTCTGAAACAGCGTGAGGACAAACTTTCTCCATTTTTTGCTCTAGTTTGGCTCACTATGACAACAAGTCTTACTGAATCTAGCTCAAGATTTAAATCTAGATCTCTAAGCCCGAAGTCCAGGGCAAACTAAACGTCATGTAATTAATGCAGTCTTACAGAACTCACAAGCTGAAGGACGATAATTAACTTACTGTTTTTGACTTAAGAAAAGTCTTAGTAGTGTCTGACGTGAGGCAAACTTGTAGTTCGAATCTAGAAATAACTTGATCTAAATCTAGTTATATACTAGCACAAATCTTACAGGATCTAGAATCTATGGATCATCTTACACTTTGAGACCAGATATATAGCAAAAGTCTTACTTTAGATCTAGAGTATTACGGCTGAGGATCAACTTACAGTTTTTGCATACACAGTCGGCCTGGCTCTCTCCACACGAAGTGCAGCCGTAGAATCTCGTCATTAAGAAATTTGGAGGAATGGAGGTGCTGCTCAACCGATTTTCTTCTGCTGTCCTCAGCTCCTTACAGTCCAGGGTACCGGAATTTTAATCACAGAGTCTTGAAGAAAATGAGTGCAGCGGCGAAAACAGCGCTCAAGTTTACACATATGATAGATTTGAGAAGTCACTCATAAGTCCTTGACCACAGATCGTTGCGTTTCAACACCTTCACCTAGTATTAGATCTAGAATCTAGATCTACCGCTGGCTGGCGATAGGCCTAATCTGTTTGTCTTTTGTTCTTATTAATACCGACAAATAGCAGAATTAATCAGCGCATGAAAAGTCGCTTAGGAATTGGTCCACACTGGGAGAAATCTCTTGCCTCATCCGATCTTTTAGACAGAGTGTAATCTACAGTATTTTCCGAACAGGTCGCCGCTACGAATTTTATAATCCCCTCACTGGGGTCCCAACGGTGGAGGGATGGCTCGAGTGAGAGAGAAAAAGCTTTGCTACTGGACGATGCCAAGCCACCTACATTCACCGGTTCCGCTGCATTAGCCACGGGGCTGGGGGGGCCGAGGGTGTCGTCGATACTTTCTCTAAATGATGTCGTTTTGTGACCAAGGGGATGATGATGAAGTAATGGTGAAAACGAAAGGCACAGCTTTTCACTAAGTCCTTCCTAAGCCGGATCAAACACACGCATGACCTCGCGACAACGGTCTTTAGCCACTAGAATGAGGTGTAATGAAGTGAAGCCTCTCTAACTACGTCTTTACAGCGCCGCGACCAATAGGATTGCGAGGCCACGCCCCCCGCCCGCCAAGCAGAGATGTCGCGACTGGAGCGAGGATTAGCTAAGCTCCGCCCATTTTTCCCATACCAGCACGCGTCCGCGCCAGTCATGTGTTTGTGTACAAGTCCTCGCGCCGCGGTGGCCCTAGTCATTCAGGCCCACGTGAGAAATGGCAATCTACCGGCTCTGCGGAACACTGGGCTTCAAATCGCGTGTTTGCAGAGATGTCCCTCCTCGGACAAAAAGGAACAAGAAAAATTCTAAGCGTTTCAAAGCTGGGATTTATTACAATGTAAAAGACTTTCGTGTCTTTGAAAATAAATAGGCTATGTAGACACTAAAAACAACAGGCAACCGAATCTTCTTCACTCTCGTATTCTGAATGAAAAGTGAGACACTGACGGATACCCCTTCCCACCGCCCACAGTAGATTATAGACCCTAACATTTGTAGACTAAATTTCTCAGTGGTACTTGAGGCTGAGGATTATGCATATTTTCATGTTCAGAAGTCTTGCTAATCCTACGCCCTCACACGTTTTGTTTGTTGTTCTGTTTGTTTTCTTTCGTTGCTGATCGCTTGTACTGAAGTACAAAATCTGCTGTAATCTAGAGATACTTGCATTGACTTCTCTTACGCCAATTCTCGCCTGAGTCATTGTTAACTCTTATATTCCGTAAATTAGTTGAAATATTCGCTATATCTTTCCGGTATCAACACACAGATCGCTGATAGTGTTTTAGAATTTCGAATTCGGTACATATTGTTTCCATTATTTGAGACGCAACACGATGAAATCAGGCGCTCGTCAAACTGAGGCGAATGACAGAAGTCATTTATTTTTCAAGAGTGAATGAAGTTTCAGAGCATTTTCCTTCACAGAACCATTCTATATCAATCTAAAAATGCATTTCAGGGTGAAATTTTCTGAAACGGATTGAGTAAAACCCCCAAAATTGCCACTTAGTGGTATGGCCTATTAAGGGCTAATAAGGATTAACAATGATCAGCCATTTTCTCGGTAAATTCAACTGCAGCACCAGGTCACCCCTATCGTCTTTAATTGCCAATATTGCGACTTCTACTTAAAATAGAACAAAAAATTTTTTTCAGTGCCAGAAAGGAAAATGAATAATCTTCACAGTGATACCAATAACTTCATATATTGATCAAAATTTGACGAGAGCCTGATTTCATCGTGTCGCATGTCATTTTACAAACAAAAACGCAAACCATGAATTCTAAGATGTTTGAGTGATAATCGCAGCCATTGAAACTTGCACAGGCTTTTTATATCGAGATAACTTCAACCGAGAGGCTGAAAGACGTATATGGAACGTAACATAAGGAGTTTTATTTTTAGTCAGTTTTGTTTGCTAATGACTAAATACAATCTTAAAACCTCTACCAAGCATCATTGTTAGTTGTCACCAGTTTTATAAGTGAAGGCATGACAATGTGATAAGTGTGGGTGTGAATTCGTGAGTTTGCATGCTTGTTTCTGGATGGGAGCAACCAATGGTCTACATGTCGTTCTTCAACCTCCAGCTCGGAGTTGCAAAGAATGCTATCTAGCCATTCATCTTGAACAAAAACCGCATATTTCTGAATCAATTATTTAGAGACTGCAATATAAAATATATATATATATATATATATATATATATATGCGTTTCAAGCTAAGTAAAGACAAATAGATCAAGACTGATATCCTGTAAACTGCTCTAATCTTGTGGGTTTTGGACCCGTTCTTCTCACTCCTCACGGAGTATTCGCACGTTTCTGTGTTAATTATTCTGTTCTCGTGTTTCTAGTGCAGGTGATAACCAGTACATGGCATGGATATAATCTACGTTCTTTCTCTCTAAGTGTGTAAAACCCGGGTTCAATCAAAGATTCATAAGATGTGAGTCTTTGATACAGTTTTATGCCCGACTCGTAAAAAAAATTGCACTAGGCATAATAATAATAATAATCATTGTAACATCCTGCTAACTAAATATATTTATTATCGTATTGTAGTTTGAGATAATTATGGTCTTGTTGCTGTTGTAGTGGTGCCAGTGGTGATGGTTGTTGCTATGATGATGTCGTTGTTATTGTCTTTGTTTGATCATAATGCCACCATTGTGGGTATGTCAATGTTTCCCTGTATCTTTCACAACTGGCTGACAATCATGCTGGCAAGTCCTGCTGCAGCAGCTGCTTACGTAGCCTATGTGTTATCTGTAACATTGTTTAGATCGTGATAAATTGAACACCCTCCTGTAAGACAACTGGTAAGAACTAGCCTGTAAATAATTTGATAGACAGTCATGTGTTGCGATATCTAACGTTCCTCAGACCGACTTATGAATCAACAACAAATCTGATCCATTCTTGAAATTGCAGCCCCTCCCCCTCCCCTCCTTCCCCACCCCTTTCCATATACTTCTCCACACTAGCTTTCACTTCTTGTTCACCCCCACGATATTTCTTCTTCTTTTTTCTTTCTTTCTTTTTTTTTCACATTGTTTTATGCTTTTCATCCATTATCCACACGTAGCCGCTGTCCCAGCGAGCAATGTTTGTGTCTTAGTGTGTCTGAGTATTATTGTGCTGATCAATGCCTTTGGTATTTCTTTTGTTATGCAGTTGTTGTATCCCGATTTACACACGACCTGTCTGTTCGACATCTTAATCCCCTGAACGTTGGCTCACTGTCTACGCACAGATGCAAGGAATAAGGACTGTCATTCATAATTAGACCGACCACATCCTAAGTGTGAAAGTGCTGATAAGTATCTCTGTAGCTCTCAATATTTTGTATAGAATATGTACACTTTTCATACTCAACCAAAAATAACGCAATTCATCAATGTGCACCCCGTACCTCTCTTAACCTAATCATGATAAACTATCAATGAGGTCAAGAAGATGCATGTATTCCATATAGACTGGATAAAGGTCAGAATAGGGAGCTTCTGCACGCTGGTCTCAGAATCTAAAAGCTGTTTGTAACAAAATATAATATTTGTGTTCTATGCTGCTGCTGCTGCTCTTTGTTCTTGTTCTTGTTCTTTCTTTTCGCCTTTCAGTCACTTTCGGGCGGCTATTTCGGGTCTCAGAAAGTACAAATAGATGCAGAACCAACAGTAAACACAAAATAAAGTCAATATCACCACAAACCACATAAAGATTAATACTGTCTATACCAATTTTCTCGCAACCCACAAGTAGCCAGACAAACCGTAAGAGCTTTTAATAAGTAGCCGCACAAACTATACGTTAATGTAGTCCCACAGACTACAAGGAATCTTACAAACTATTTTTTAAAAAAACTTACGCTGAAAAAATAGTCCCATAAACCACAAGAACTTTTAAAGACCTCAAACCACAAAACTTCCGACAAATAAAACCACCAGAATTCCTTACAATCAACAAATACGTATCAGATTACTACAAGTATTGACATTTTGGTTCCCCGAAGTGACACACCAGGTTATTAGGAACAAAAGCATGTATAGAGTACGCAATGCTGAGGCAGGAGGGTTAGTTAGACATCTACTTAACTCTTCGGCAAAAACGTCGTGGGTTCTAATGCTATCGGAGAATGGGAAAGATGTAGAACTTGCTTACATTTTTTTTTTTTTTTTTCAACGGTCCCTGGATTTCTTAGACAAAGGAGACTGACCTGTAACCGAGGTCGAATATACTTCGAAAATCCCGAGTATTCATTATTTATAAAGCATTTATTGTTGTTTTTCTTAAGCCTTTCAATCCTAAGAAAGTAGGATTATCTCTCCTTCTAGAAGTTGCCAGTTTCTATTGAGAAATTAAACTTTTGTGGGTAGAAATTTGGAATTTGGAAATTTTGCCCAGACAGCGACACTCAGCCTACTCTTCCATCGGTTTTGAACTGCCAAGGGTTTTTTTTTTTAACGCGTACAACGTATACACGAGACCTCGGAAATATATTCGCCCTTATCCGAGAAGGTTAGACGTCTGGCTTGCCTACCCACGGAGAATATCCAAGGTAGAAACTTCATGAACAAGATTAATTTGATTGTTAAAATCTTTGTTGAGCAAATTGATTATTGCCACGAGTGAGATCACTATGAGCAATACTTGTTATACATGGGAGATGGTGGTGACGAGTCCTATTGTTTCCTTTGTTAAACACGAGAGGTGTTCACCCAGAAGCGTAAAGAAGGGGGAAAACAATCATTTTACTTCTTGTCATTTGTGCACATTATATAAAATGATAAAATTATAATAGTGAGAAGGACACATTTTATTGACACATTTTTTATTTTTTTTTTATTTACTATCATTAATATTTTATGACTGATGTCATGAAAGGGCCACAACTATGCTTGCTCAACACCCTTTGTGTCTGGCAAGGGAAGTAATGGGAGATCGTTTCGCAGATTATCTGTCCTTTCCAAAAGAGGGATTTGTGTAAAGGGAGATCATTTTGACCAGGCTTTGACTTCCCTTCGCCAGACGAAAGATGTGTTGAGCAAGTAGTGTAAAGAGGAAAAAAAATCCGTTTACTACTTGCCATTCGAACGACTGATGGCCAAAATAATTGATAAAATGATAAGAATAAGAAGAAAGCATTCTCTTTACATCATAATTTTGTATATATTATTAATTTTTTCATGGCGTATGTTTCAAGCAAAGGGCGCAAAAGTGAGGGGTTTTTTTCCCCCCTCTTTACACTGCTTGTTCAACCCCTCTTTTGTCTAGCAAAGAGAAGTAATAGGACTGAGCACAACGATCTCCTATTGGGTTAATCACAACGAGATCTCGACTCATGTGATAATTCGGGCATGCAGTCAGACTGGCACCTGAAAGAGCCAACAATGAGTCTTCGCTGTGAAGGAATCAGTCTGGATGCGATCAAGGTAAATGATGGTTGGAGGCAGTGGAAATCATTCTACAAAGAAACCATTCTTACGTGTCTCTTTAAGTCTTTCAACAGCCTGGGAGTAGTTATCTCATGAGTAAACCAGTTATGTTACCGAAACCACGTACGCACATACATGGCCAAAGATTTTTTCCCCTAAGTCGTTCAGTGATAGGAAAGAAGAATTATGTCGGCTTTCATTGGCTGTCTCGTTTTTGTTGAGAATTTCTGTGGTTAGAAATTCGAGATTTTGAAATTTTGCCCAGACAGCGGCAGTCCACCTACTCTTCATTGGTTTTAAATTGCCAAGGGTTCTCTAACTTATAATTTGCCTGACGTACACATGGAACCTCCGCAATACATTCACCCTTATCCAAGAAGGCTAGATGTCGGTCTTCCTTACCCAGAGGAAGCCAGGGGACCGTTGAGTCGTTGAAAAAAAATATTCGTGCCCCCCCCCCCCACTTCATTGAGATAACCCACGAGTCGAGCCCACAACCTCACTAACGTTAGCTGTTTTCATCATGCATGGAGCAGTCGCCAAACCGCACAACCACGGCGACCCCCTAAATAGAACTTCAACCTAAACTTTCAACGAGATAAAGACGAGAGGTAAAACAATTATTTAGTTTCATCGATCATGAGTGCGAACAGTGAAAACAGAAGTCAACTGAATCATGATAACTAAACATGCACAGTTATACAATCAAGTGAGACGATCAATACATGTATTATTACTTAAGCACGTAAGAGTAACAATTTTGTAACAGATATCGCAGTAAAGGTGTTATATTGTGTAATGTTCTTCATTTGATTTTTTTTTTTCAGGAGGGGTGGGGTAGGAGTGAGAAAAGATCGGGGGGAGGGGGGGGGGCAAGCCCAGTATACTATGCACATAGCACAAGGAGATTTTCACACATACTCACCACTTCATGATTTGCCTGTGTGTGTGTTTCAGGTGAGTATATTATTCTGTATGTTTGTTTGTGTTTTAACATGTTAACAATTCCAAATTCCGACGGACCAAAATATTCTTTCAGGAACAACAGAAAGACAACTCTGAGCACATGTAAATGAAAAAAAAGAAATTAAAAAATCAGGTATGCTTACGTGCTTGAGCCAAGAGCAATGTGCTCACAGACATAGCAATCAGAACCTGACTATCCTCGTTCGATGGGAGAATTTATCAGTATGCACAAGAGCTGGGTCACAGAATGAACGATCAGCAGACAGCGTTGGGAGGTATAGATGTACCCACCCTCGACCAACCCACTGTCAACGTGTGAATCCAACCCTATGAGTGAGTCTCTTTGACAGCTTTCGCAGCTTAAACTCGCTCCACCAATGAATGAAATCTTTGTGATGTGGTTTACTTGACTAACTATATTATATACGCTAGAGATTCATTGACGCTTAGTCTTCAGCGGTTTGAATTTAATCTTCTTATGTACAAAGCTGTAAGCTGTTAGTTAATGAAGAACTAGATGTATCCTTGGTAATTTTTCTATTTAATCATCAATTTTCTCTGTTTATTTCTGAAATTGCCACATTTCCGGAGCTAACTTGACTTTAGAGCACAATTGTGGTCATTAGTAAAGATTATATTAGTTAATTGAAGTGATTCTAACTCACACGGAGATTAAAAAGTTCGTTGATGAAGTTAACTGTCGATGTTGTTGTTATTGAAGTTACTGATTTTGGTGATTAATACGAGAGACAAACAAATTATTGGCAAGAATGTCATTACAAGTCTGAGGCCGGAAGTTTGTAATTTTATTGTAAATTACTTGGAGAGTCATCTGCAAAGTATTAAAAGCGAATCAATTCGTTGATATTTTTAGAGTTAAAGTTGTAGGCAGCAGACCACAGACAGGTTTCTTTATTTTATATATATATACCTTTCAATGCTTAGAAAGTAGAATTATCTCGGCGTCAAATGCCTGCCAAATTTGGTGAGTTCAATTTTTATGGATAGAAATTTAAAATTTTGACAACTGACAGTTTGCCCGAACCGTGGCGACTTCACCTACTCTTTACTCTTCATCCGATGTTTATCTGCCAAGCAACTGCCTGTCGTACACAGGGTACTTCCGAAATATATTCACTGTTTTCCGAGAATACTAGACTTCGGATCTCACGTATTCGAGAGCCCAGGGAACCGTTCCGTCAATGAAAAACAAAAGGGTTTTTAAAAAATGGGTCTAATTTCTTAATCGCTTTCCTCTGCTCCCCCCCCCCCCACCCCACCCCACCCCCGCCAAACGTCTTCTACAACTTAACTTCGTAACTACTGCGTCCCCGTGAGTGCGGTGTTTAAAGAACACACATTTCATACACATACACGCATACACACATGGCTGTGCACACGCGACACATGACAGACAAAACAAACCTACTGCAGGGATGAGTAATTCCAACAATAACAACTGTGTCGAAGCAAACTCGATTGTCGTCACTAATGTGGGTGATTTGGTGATTTGAAAAGCGTCAAGAGGATAGTAATAATAAATTTTCTGATGACTCATGTGGATTACATTTTTTTAATGCAGTAATTTTCTGATCCTGAAAAAAGATTTCAGCCAGCTTTTCTATGATGGTACTGCATAAGGTTTCGGTGTTATTTGGCATGACTTTCGAACTCTTCTGCGGTGAAGGGAAGGTTTAGACAAGGCTGTGACGGCTGAGCGCCTTTTCAATCTGATACTCAATTCTCCCTAAAATCCCTCAATGTGTGAAACAGTATTCATCATTTGTCTTGATGTGCCTCAATAATGTTATGACCTTTCTACGTCAGTTTCTTGCTGTTATCACCAATCCTTATTAATATCACTTTGCGTTAATCCTTATCACTTTCTAATGCTCTGAGTCTTCCGAAGGCTGTTTTTCTTTCTGTTACTTTTTCTGTAACACTCACTGCCACAACTATATGTATAAACATTACAACTATTGTTACTGTTACTAGCATTATTTTTGCTGAGTGCTATTACTGGTCTATTGTATTAAACATATCTACGTCATTGTTGTGAATTATACTACATGTACATTATACTACTATCACTGCCAAACCTACAGCTACTACTGCAGCTTGAAATTCAAGACTAAGCTATCTTGGAATTCAAGATGTTGCCTGCCAAAACGGCAAGTAACAAAATATTTCAAGATGAACAAATAACAAATCTGAAGAATTAGAAGGTTTAAAATTAACCCAACGCTGATGAAACCGAAAAATTCAGAATCCGCTTGGCTTTTTGTCAAGGTAATCTCTGTCTTCCATATCATTATACGGAGATGAACGTCAGTGTGACTACAATGGGTTTATCATCACAATCACAATATTTTGTACTACAGACATCTTGTCCCATACACATACACAAACACATACTCATACATATGCGCACAATATATATAGAAACAAAATTGTATAGCTCAATTGCCCGTTTTCGAAATAATGCGTATTCCTTTTCAAACTCTTTTCATTGCCATTATGTTGTCTCTTTCAAATTAAAATGAGAATTTTTGTCAGAAACCCATAGTCTAGCCTGTACTGTTGGACCTGTGTGTTTGGTTGATCGCACGTTGTGATAATTACATTTAATTTACCATTTTGCAGTGAATGTCTCGATAACTCAGTTATTGTGGTCATAGCGTCTACAAGTGCAAGCCAAACAGTTGTCTGTAAATTTTTCTCAGGACTATCGCGATTTACTTAGATCTAGATTCAGTTCTAGTAACCATTGCTAATCTAGTAGCTGCAACAAGTATCTATCAGCAACTAGATAAAACTATACGTAACGGTGCAGTCGTCTGTGCTCGAGAGAAGCTCCTCCACGAGATTGTAAGATGTATATATAGAACGTAAGGTCCTGCGGGTACCTATAGATCTAGATTTGACGTCATAAACAGAGTATCTCCGCAGGAGTGAGAGTCTACTCATCTCCTATGCCATCTATCGATTAGTAAAGCTCTGAGATTTTCATTCTTCATCTTCTAACAACTGTATATAAGTCTTTCCATCCTACCCGTGCGCCTTCCAAACTCTTGCCACTGTTTATTTCTCTGATGCGGAGCTCTTTGATTCTGATTATCTGTGAGTGGATCGCAGATAGAGAAGAACTAGAACATCCATGATGCAAATAGTGGTTAAATGGAAAAGAGCGAAGGAAGCGGAAATCGGAGAAGAGCGAATGGCTTAAAGTATACGCCGAGTAAAACAGGTGGAAGGTAGAGGAATAGGAACGTGCAGACGGACGGAGCTGAGACAGACAATGAGTAAACAGACTAGCAGAGTCTTTGGGCTTTTGGGGAGGAAACTGGAGAGCGGCCAATGTCCAGAGACAAGAGATTGACCCAGGGAATCCTATAAGCCAGAGGTTCCCAACCGGTGGGTCCAGCCTTGCAAGAAGTGGCTTGGTGTATAGTTAATTTCAACTAATCAATTACATTTCTCATGTTTTTGTATGTTTTTCTTTTGTTTCAGAGAAAAAAAAATGTGTTGCAGCGGCTCAATGTCATTAGATGACATGGGAGGGGGGGGGGGGTATCTGTGTGTGTATACCTGTGATTGTTTGTGCCTGTGTGAAAGTTTATTTGTGTCTGCAAGTGCATGTATGTGTCTGTGCTAGCAAGTATGTGAGTGTGTGCGCATATACGTATGCTTGATCGTAGGGATCGCGTGGGTTTCAAGCTTTTGGGAAAGGGGACGTGAGTGCAAAGATTAATGGGAACCACTGCTGTAAGATATTTAGATAGTGTAACTTACATCAATATCAATATCGATGTCGATAAGAGTGCCAGTCATGAGAAATGTCTTAACATACATTATCACCATCATCGTGCAATCAAGATAAATATCGTCGTCAAGAACATTATTTTTGTCATTATGCTACACATCATTCTTACATCATCATTTTGTGGAAATATCTTGAAATAAAAGGCGGACGTTTACCGCCAGCTAAGAAATTAGATACATTGATCTCACTAAGCCACTTTTTTCAAACCTTTTGGTTCTTATTCAGAGAACAAAAACAAAAAAAAAAGCATCATCTTCAACATCAGCATCTTCATGATCGTTGTTAGTACCATTAGCAACATCTCTATATCGCATCATTTTATAAAATATAATAAAATTGTCTCATCGGCAACAATTCAAGAGAAGTAAATAACATAATATAAACAACTTGATCTTGATGTTAAATACTGTGCAAAATTTTCGAACCAAATTTGATCCTTCCTCGGGGTAACAAAATAAACATATAAAAATATCACATCATTATCATCACTGCTTAGGTAAACTGTTAAAGGGTTCGAATCAATTACAACTAAACAGAAGTTAATTTAATGTTAGATGCTTGTCGTTTTTATTTTCATTTTGGGCATGGAATACATTGTCTTTTCAGTTACGGTTATCAAGATTACAATCGTAGTGACATCAGCAATGACAGAGATGATAAAAAGAAACTGCTGTCCAAAGGGGGATAGGTCTAAAGTCTAGTTTTCCCCTATGTGACTTCAGTCATCGGGACTACGACTACATGGAAGCCGTGGGAATCACTGATTGGGCTGTAATCGTGCAAGTGAAGCCGCAGCTATGAAGGACTTGCCTGTCACTCCAGGCTCGGATCGATGGGAAAATCCAACCTCCAAGAGAACCAGTCGAGTAGAGTACTAGTTAGATCATAATGCAAGACGCTGAGAGGTTAGTGTGCGAAGTATATTTTCATTAAGTATTCATTTAACATTTTATAAAATAGAAAAAGAAAAAAAAAAAGACTGTCCAACGGGCAACCAACTTAACAATTTAAAAAAGCAAATAACACATATAAACAACTTCATTTTGATGTTGAAAGTGAAAGCCAAATTTTCGAGTCAACTTAACTCTTCTTCAGGGCAATTTAACATGTTGATCTATCATGTAGGTCTACGGACATAACATCAAATGGTTTGATAATTGGATGTGTACATTACAGCCCAGACGTTTTATCAACGCCAGTCATATAATTCACATTAATTAATCAGGTTCAGAGACGGTCCCATGTAAAGTGGCGATAATTACTTCACTATGAATGTTATAGATTCCGCATCAGAAAGTAACAATAAATAATAGCATTATTACATCCTCATAAATCTAAATTTTCAACAGACCAGGAATGAGATTGAAAAGCTTTTTTTGACAAAATACGAGAACATGAAGACTGGTGTTGAATAAATCAGAGGAAAAAAAAAGCAAAGTTTTTTGGGGGGTTTTTTTATAAGCCTTTCAATCCTGAGAAAGTAGGATTATCTCGGCTTTAGGCGGCTGCCTGATTTTTGCTGAGAATTTTTCTGGGTAGAAGTTTGGAATTTGGAAATTTTGCCTGGATAACGGCCGGCAGCCTACTCTTGCATCGATTTTAAACTACCAATGGTTCTTTAATGTAAGCTTATGCAACGTACACACTGGACCTCCGAAATATATTTGCCCTTATCCGAGAAGGCTAGACCTCGGGCTTCCCTACTCAGGTTTCGATCTTCGTGTCCTTTCATCTCCCAATGCATGACCGCACGTCGATGCCGGCCTCACCGCCGTGAGTTGTTTTCTCCATGAGTAGACGCCAAACTACAGAGCCACTGCGCCCCCCCCCCTCCCATTTTGAATTTTTCTAATCCATTAGCCTTATTTGAATGCTCCTGAATACCAGAATATGAAAGGAATCTAATGAGATTTTAAAGTCTGGGTGTTTATTGTTGGGGAAAAAAAAATCTATTTTGAAGCATAGAAATCTGGTTTGTGTCATAGACGATCGTGTTCGATTATAACATGCCAGATCTCCGTTTATTTCGATTGTATGACACAAGGGACTTGGAACTCTGTTTTCCACTCTTGAAACACTGTAATAGCATAATGGCATCAGAACTATTCGATTTACCATTGAAAGTGGTTTAGACGTTATACAGAGACAGACAACACTGTTCTTCTGATATGTTTAAGGGTGCACTCTGGCCAAGGGCTTAGATGCTTGCACTTCAGCGAAAAGCTTACGTCAAGATTTCGATTTAGTAGCGGTTCCTTGACTTCTTCGAATAAAGACGCCCGACATCTAATCTTCTTAGACGATGACGAATAAATTGTGATGATCCTGTGAGTGCTTTACATACAAGTTAGAAAAAAGAACAAGAAAAAAAAAAAGCTCTTTAACTTAAGAAGGCTGAGACGCCACTGCCAGGGCAAATTTTCCTCAGTCCAAATCTCTACCCATGAACACTCTTCACATCAAGGTAGGCTCGTACTTAAAGCCGAGATAATCCTACATCCTTAATACTGAAAGAGTGCATATATAATCAAAATAATTTGATATGTGTGTGGTCCAATCTCACTGATACTTTCTCGTTCACTCTCCCAGACTTTTTACCCAGTGAACGGAGTTGAGCAACCTCTCCACCTAGGCCTACATCTTCATATCACAACTCAGGGGTGCTCTGTTCGATGACGCAGGAGAAACTTTCACTAGCTTCGACGAAACAGTGTAAATAGGGAGAATGGAGCGAGTAACGTCAACAGAGAGAACACAAAAGTATCTTTCTCCTATAAACAGTTGTTCCTGAAATTAGTTTTGAAGACTTTTGATTTCAGTTTCAGGATGGTTTCAAAAAAAAAAAAAAACGGAGAAAACAATAGCACTAAAAGCTTGTTTTGCCACGGCAAAGGCCGCCATCTTGGATTTCGTCTGAACATTTTCATCTGTATAGACCCCTGTTGTTTTGGTCAGTACAATAGAATTCACGAATATACCCGGAAATCCCATCAACTCTTAACCTTGCCCTTGCCTCAGCCATAAGTTTCCCTCATAACTTGACAGCCCTATAGCCTACTGAACCCTCCAAATAATTACAGCATTGAGTAGTCTTTATTATTAAATGACGTAGGCGCACTTTCACATTGGGTTTTTCCTTAAATCTTGAGCTCTACTAGTATGTATAAAGACGTCAAGAATCGGAACCAGTCGGAGTATCATTGTTGGGACAGGCCATCACTTCAATACTCGTGCTGAGAACTTCCAACCACTGCTATGGTAATATATTGTCTGTGTTCTTGTGTTCAGAGATGGCACAACTTTCGGGAAAAATAAATCTCAAAAATTCATTGTTTATAATCAAATCAAAAACTCATTTTTTAGCGCCATTTCATCTATTTAACCTTGGGGCCCTCTTTTAATAGCTAGATATGTTCCATGCAATGGAATAAAGATATTTTTTGCATCACATCAGTCAACAAATTTCTCAATTTTAATAGATGAGAGAAAAGGAGAGCTTCTTTTCTCATACCACATCACGACTATCTCTTGACATATTTGTTATCAGAAGATAATTTATTTTGATGATTTTGTAAAGATTATTACATTATATACACACATGCAGTCCCTATCTATCTATCTATCTATCTATCTATCTATCTATCTATCTATCTATCTATCTATCTATCTATCTATCTATC
>JBCAUA010000013.1:1238450-1266666 GCA_038406235.1 Peronia verruculata | reverse complement strand
TAGATAGATAGATAGATAGATAGATAGATAGATAGATAGATAGATAGATAGATAGATAGATAGATAGATAGAGAAAGGTGAATAATAAGAAACAAACTACCTTTGCCTATCATTATATATATACGTAAGGTCTATTCGGCAAATATAGAGGAGTGTTGCTTTTCTTGTCCTCTGAGAACTTTAAATATACTGTCTATAGAAATCTAAGAGCATCCAACAAGTGATGGACTCTGAGAGGGCACAACAGTTCTAACAGTTTGCATTTGCGTGAAGAGAACCTTCCACTAATAGATACAGTTTTAACCCAAACTCGCATGCATCCAGTGCTTTAGTTCATGTCAAGTCCAGCCAACATCAAAACCATGTGGAAAAAAGAATGAAAAAGAAACCGCATAAACTTCAGGCCAGTTGGAATCTGTTTTCTCTGCAGTGCTTTATTATCTTCCATAAATAAAATAATTACAAATAATGCAATGCGTGAACTATAATACATATACAGTACAGAGATAGCATTTTACATCCAATGTACATGATGCAATCAACAACACCACTATTCACCACATCTATGTCTTCAAAGTATTCATTTATTTATGGACCACATGAAAGGCTAAGGGCACACATATGCATGTAATATTATGATGCATGAAAATAATATTCCTACTACATTCTTCAAAATAATAATAATAATAACGATTATAATAATAATATATAACAATAATAATATAGCGACAACAACAACAGTGGTATAATACATGTAATAATAATAATTTCGTAGGCATGATAACGTTGACCTTATTTCACTGACTCACACATGAACAAATTTGCTACAGGTACAGTGACAAAAGGCAGCACACATTGTGGCAGGCATGTAAAATAGATGAAATACCAAGGGTATGAAATTGCACATACTCTAATGTTGTTGTTGTTGTTGTTGCTGTTGTTGTTGTTTCCTTTTTTTCGTTTTCACTCAAATAAGTTTATACAAACACTGAAATTGTCTTTCTGACCGGCACAAACAAAGGATATATCTACAGCCCCCTACGTAGATTCCATTACCCTCGTTAGTGCTTCGAGTTTCCGGATCTCAGACCAGATCTTTATCGTGTTTTTCTCAGTGAAGACAATCAAAACTTCCTCTCGTGGTTGTTTACGCATTCCCCGCTAATTTGATCACCACCGCTCCAACTTCACAGTATGCAGAAGGCCTAATTTGTTTCTTAGTCTTACTACTGGATAATTAATATGGTTACAATAAATCTCAAATTGCCATCCACACTGGTTGAAAATTATGGAAGACGTCGCTCTAATGACTTGTTCTGACAAACAGGCATCTAATTGGGTGTTTCATAACCTTCTGAATAAAAATCCTTGTTCCTTTGCCTAGTCAATGGGTCTTATGTCCCCCACGACGATGAGCTTTCTATCACCCAGCGATGAATTGCCTTTCAGACACATGATTAGTCAGAAACTATTGACAATTATATCAAGATTTTATCCATCCCTTCCACCCACTAACGCTATCATCTCAATAGTCAGTCCTAAGACCAAGTAAAGATCCTAATTATCTTGGTCGATTCAATCCAAAAAGCCAAGACTTTAGTTCATCCCCGTCAACAACACCAACGATCAAGGCAATTAGGCATTCGGTTAGACGGACTGCATGTCCGGAGTAGTTGTCGTTTTTGTTCATTGAGAATCGTACCATATAAAGGTTTTCCTGCCCGAAGTTCCGAGGCTTATGAAATGAGGACAAACAAATGGCATGTGTCCTTAGTTCTCTCTCTGTCTCAGTTGTCAGTCCTGTAGCATTCGCCCACACGTTAAGTCACCAATAAAGATAGTATATTTGTTCCTATAATGCAAGCGGCTGGAAATCCTTGTCTTATTTTAGTAGGAGAACACACACACCCCAAACTGCTCACTATCAGTGACATAGAAAAACACATTTTAAAAAATGCACGGAACCGGTGACAATTATTGTTCTCAGATCTCGTGGAGGAGCGAAAACAAATTCCGTGAGTGTTCTATTTTTAGCCCGGGGGTACAAACACTCTGCCAAAGATTTCCAGGTTTTTACTCAGTTGAATATGAACTATTGGATATTAATATACTCCATCGATATCAAAACGATTTCAATCCAAGCAAATGCAGTGATTACTCTTGTTCGGAGAGTTCTGCGTTCGGAGAGTTCTGCCAACCAGTCTGAATGTTGCATTAATTATGAGATACCATATCAGTAAGGCCGCGGCCACAGTGCATCTGCGTCTGTGTCTAACTCTCGCATTGCTGCCGTATGTAGTCATGTTGCAAAGCTCGCAAGACGCAAAATAGCGCAGGCTGACACGCTAGTTGGCCACTTGGTCAGACCCAGGCGCCCTGCAGCCCGCGGGAATGAAATGAGTTTGGCCTATGACATTATGCGACTGCAGTGCGAGAGTTAGACACAGACACGGATGCACTGTGGCCACGGCTTAAGAATAAGCTGTTATCATGTCTATGAACAGGACATGTACTGAGTCATCCTTCCTTTTGTGCTTTAATTAAAAGTTGCCCAGATGGCTGAACATTTTTATGGGATATCCCTCCGCTCAACAGCTTCCATTGGCCAAAGCCAACTGATTCACTACAATACAGTAACAAGGAAAGTTAGTGACTATTGCCGCCATGTGGAAAGTTTGTTCGGGTTTGGGCCAGGTGAGCGTTTTTAGCCAGATTCATCTGGTTACTAACAAGGTGTGTGGTGAACACTGTCTACATGTCAACAGAGTTACTTGCCTGTGTATAAATCAAATTATAAGGCAAATTTATGGCCTCAAAAGACTTTTGGTCTATTGTGGCAACATGGCCCAGCCCCTACCAATTTTTTTAATTTTCTCTCATTCAAGGAGCTAAACTATAGTTTCTTTATGCCATAAATTAATTAATTAATTTATTAATTTTTTTATTTTTTTTTAATTTATTTATTTATTTATTTATTTATTTGTGTATGACGATATTTCAAACAAAGAGCCCAGGTGTGTGTTTTGTTTTTGTTTTTTTGTTGTTGTTTTCTTCTGTGCTATGCCTTATGTCTAGGAGAGGGAAATAATAGCGCCTGTGACAATGATCTCCCATTACCTCCTAAATAACATAGCATAAATATGAAAGAAAGGAACTTCTTTCAGTGCCTTTGGGCAGCCTAACCAGCCACGACAATGAACATAATCATCACTACAGAATCCTGTTGGTACCGTCATTAATTGTCAATAATTTCACTTGATACTAACAGAGTTTTTTTAAAGGGGCGGAAGAGATGTAATTAGGCCTGTGCATGACTGATCGAAGAAACCAGGTCAGAACGATCATAATGCTATAGGCAATGATGGGGTTATCACAGCCGGGTGTTTCGGTTACGACCAGTCGCGGAAATAAGCATTCATAGTCTAATATCATATGGCGCAATCCAAACCTCGCGACACCAGAGAACTAGTCAGCCTTTTTCCGCCATTCTATTTTATTCTATTTTATTTTATATTAGCTATCTTAGCTTGTCTTGGACCTTACCAGCTTATCTTATTTTAATTACATGTAATTTTTTACTCTGTATGTAGCCTTTCAATCCCAGGCCCAGGAAGACAGGGTTACCTTGGCTTTGAGTGGCTGCCCAGTTTGATGAGAACAATTTTTGTGACTGGAAATTTAAAATTTCGAAATTTTAGACAGTGGCACCTCCCTCTACTCATCATTCGATTTTTAATTTCCAAGGAGTCTTTAGCGTGAATCCTGGAAATTTATTCACCCTTATCCAAGAAGGCTATATGTTGGACCTCCTTCTCCCCCCATTCATCCAGGAGTTCCTGAAAAAAAAAAGCAGGCAGAACTCTCAACATTTCCCATCCTATCCCCCCCCCCCCAAACACACACACTTTCCTCCTCTACCCAGTAGGATTCAATCTGGTGATAAAAAGTTTTTCACCAAGGAACGGAAGCCTAATTTTCCCTTCGGATCTGCACATGTCTATTTACCACCAAAACCATGAAATATCTTTGGTAAAAGTAAAGGAAAGAAAATTTAACCTATACAGATAGGCTACATGCACGTGTGAAACAGAAGAGGTCACAGATGTTAGCACCAACGAGGAAGGAAAGTGAAACAATGAACAGCATGAATAAAACGGATCCTTGCCTACTGAACACTTAACAAACAAGAGGTAATTTACAGCAGCAATGGCAGTAAAGATAAATAAATATAGGTAACCCTTGGGTCACTTTAAAGCAATGCACATCTGTAGTGTGGACAGTATATCTCTATGAAGGCATGGCAGAAACACCTCTACCTAAATGGTCCATTTTAATGATACATGTATTTCACTATCATTCTGAGGAACAGCATTACTACTGCTACTATTATTATTACCACTACTACAGTCACCATTACGGCTTTAATTGAACAGACCAGTGGTTTCCAAAGTTGGTGGTACCGCCCCCTAAAGGGACCATGTGAGTTCCCCCTCGGTTTAGGGTGGGGGGAGAGGGCTGGAAAATGGCCAGAGGGAGAGGCAACTTCATTAGAAGTAGGGACACCTGGAGCATAATCTGCCACAGAAACTGACGCAATTTGTAAGCACTGCTTAGAAACAAGGAAATTCCAGCTGAAAATTGAATAATTGAATGCTGTACAAACAAACACACACAAAAAAAGGGGAAAAAATTTAAAAAGCTCATCCTACAGAATTATTGCACTATCAGGAGGTAACTGAAAAAACTTGAATCTAGTAAATACCGAGAGAAATGACTTCAAATGTGATCTGCCCTGTTACTGTTGAGGAAAATACACGTAGCTGAATCCCTCACTGTATAAACTGGTACTTGTGTGTCATTGACACAGTAAGAAACAATGAGCATGGGGTACACCAGATGAAAAAGTCAGCTCAAAGAATCTAGCACATTTCACCACAGTTTACATACTTTTTCCTCCTACGTCACACAAAAAATATGTCCTAGCAACATATATTTTGGAATAGATGAAAGGTATGTCAGAAGATTATACAAGGAAACATCAGAAGATGTATACATTGAAACATCACATACTATGAAACATCAGAAGACGCAGACAGTGAAATATCTGAAGATGTATACATTGAAACATCTAAAGATGTATACAATGAAACATCATAGGATGCACACAATGAAACATCAGAAGATGTATACAATGAAACATCAGAAGATGTACACAATGAAACATCATAGGATGCACACAATGAAACATCAGAAGATGTATACAATGAAACATCAGAAGATGTATACAATGAAACATCAGAGGATGCACACAATGAAACATCAGAAGATGTATACAATAAAACATCAGAAGATGTATACAATGAAACATCAGAGGATGTATACAATGAAACATCAGAAGATGCATACAACAAAACATCAGAGGATGTATACATTAACAAACATAATGGAAACACAAGTCTACGTCATACACAGTTCAAAGTTATTCATCATTATCAACATACTTTAATAAAAAAAAAAATACATCCGATTCTGACATAACTGATTAGAAACATACAATAGTACGAAACAATGGACACCCATGATGAAGTTATAGATGGATCAAAGTCACAGATCATCTACAGAGATTAAAAGAAACAATTCCATATGAAACGCGAAGATCAGATATTCATAAACAAAACAAAAATGACAACCAAAAACATGCTTATAGCCATAGGACTAGAACACTAAGATGCCCGTCAATGTTTCTATAGGAGGGGGGGAGGAGGGGGGGGGGCAAGGATAGGGCACTGCACATAGAAAACAAAGTTTATCGTAGGCATAAAGGCACAGAAAAGCTGGCTGCTACACATGGCTAGGCAAAAAATAAAATATACTCAACGAGTACTGAGTCTTTTTTTTTACAAAATTATACCAACTTGCACAAGGGAATATTCATCTAGTACAGAGTTAGTCCTTTTCATAAAATTATATTAATTTACAAGAAACATTCTACAAGCACAGTTCTTCTTTTTTTTTTTTTCACAAAATTATATCAACATGTACAAAGGAATATTCTAGTAGCACAATAACAATATCATATTAGCTTGTTCAAAAGACATATGCAGTTAGCATGAAATCTTTTTCACAACACTATATGTCTTTCGCCCAGGGCAAATGAGTCACAAGTCGCGCCAGGTGAGTTCAAGTCACAGCCATCTTTGAACGTTTTTCACTACTTTCCAATTATGATTAAAAAATCTATCTTTTTTTTTTTTTCGATTAAAAAATAAAAAAGGTTAAATTGACGTTTTGTGAAAAAAAAATTTAGTATCTTAGTTGGAGAGTATTTAAAAATGACCAAAACAGCCGTATCTCTTCGTTGCCCAGGGCGACTTCCGACTCATTTGCCCTGGTTGCAAGACATATCAACTTGCTCAGTCACTTGCACAATACTAAATCAACTTGTAAACTTAACATTTACAAAATACTTTCAGCTTTAACATACATTCCTGTGAAATAGGCTAAAAATCAATTGAGACCTGGCACGATGAAATCAGGGGCTCAACAAATTGAGGCAATCGGAGAAATAACGTTTTTCAACAGAGAATGAATTCTTAATGCAATTGTTTTGTTTTTTTCTTCTCAGAACCCTTCTATATCACTCTAAAAATGTATTTCAGCGTTAAATTTGCTGAAAGAGAATGATTAGTAGCCTAAATTGTAATTTAGTGGCATGGCCTAAAAAGGATAAAAGATGGTTAGCAAAACTGATCAGCCATTTTTTTTTTTTTTTTGCTAAATTCATCGGCAACAACAGGTAACACCATAACCTTTAAATGTTTATATCTCAATTCCTACTTAAGGTAGAATAAAAATTTTTCACACATAGAAAGGGAAATGAATAATCTTCACAGTGATGCCAATAACACCATTTGCTCAAAATTTGACAAGAGCCCAATTTCATCGTGTCACGTCTCAATCAAGGACGGTCATTGAATAAGGTTGTTACTAATAACATGATGATTATAAGTTAAGCTATGGTTCAGATCAGAGAAAAATGAAGGGAACTTTCAAAGCAATATGAATTTAAGTCATAATTCAGCACTGCTTTGTTTCCATCCCTCTCCTAGACTATGATAACAGATCTAAGGAAAGCTATCAATCCCAGGAACATAAATCAATTGTGACTTTTAAATTTATACAACATCAAGACATTAGAAAGATAAACACAGAATAAACTCAAGCGCTAGCAAATGATGTGGAAAAAAAACAACAAATTGATTCTTACAGATAGGATATATGAATGTCTGTGCAAAATCTTTTCTCTGCTTGAATGTTTACCTCTAGGCTATCCATACATATATGCTGGTGCAAATAACAAATCTGAATAACACAGAAAAACAAATACTGTAAAATGAGTATTTCTATAAGTTTATTCACTCTGGTTCCAGATCCTTGCCACATTAGGGAACATGGTACTTAAAATTTACAATCCAATTCTGAGAAAAGCCTATTGTTTTTTGTTTGTTTTTTTTATTATTATTATGTCACATCCTCTGTATAGTGGTATCGATCTTTTTTTTTTTCCTCTCTTTCTTACAAAGCCTTTCAGTCACCCAAAGGAGGCTATCCTGGCTGATCATTAGGTAAGGTCAGAACAGAGGACATCATCTCCTTTCCTATGTTTCCTTTGTGGTAGGTCTGGGTTTCCCTCAATAAAAGCTTGGGAATTTATGTAAAGAACAATAATAATGATGATAATAAAAACTAATACTGAGAAGAGAAGAAAAATAATAATAATAACAATTTACAAATAAATAATAATAATAAAATAGAAAAGAAATAGACAAAAATAACAAACAAACAAAAAAGGGAAGAAAAATGCTTTGACTCCACAAGGGTGTACTAATATACTTACTCCCGGAGAAGAACTAAACATACGCTAGCAATATGCTCTCATATATATAATAGGGACAGAAAGTGTCTCTGGTGTACTATTGTACACTCAAATGGTCATTCCACAGAGTGGCTTAATGAGACAAACAACAAAATATGTGTTAGGCTCATACTCCAAACATACACAACATACCACACTTTAATAATATGAATATACCTCGTTTCTAATGCCTCAAGTTAAAAGTTCTCCTCGTGGACTAGATCTAGCAGTTTTTACAACAATCTCACAGTGAGTGCAAAGACTTGCAGTCACTCCCCCATCCAGTCAAATGATGACTGACTGATCAGCAAACTAACTTCAACCACTCATATTTAGCATAGCAGGAAAAATCTCATGAATTCATGGAAAAAGCAAACAACACAGATGCATCTTTCAATAAAATAATATAACAGTGGGACAGTTGTCTCAAACATGTGTAAATGATTTACACAGACAAACGAACAAACATGGTGCTGGATAATGTTTCTTGAGGGATATCTTTAAGAACATTGCATCAAAGATCCGATTATATTGAAAATTTATGAGATACAAATGTATATCTTAAGTGAAATATGACTTCTTTAGTTTGTTATTTTTCTGTCTATATATGTATATAATCGTGAATAAACATTGTTTTTTCCAATACTCACTGTTAGTGTATGGGCTAGCAATGGCTAGCAAATTGAAAAAAAAAAAAACTCACAGGACATTAATAGATGTCAAGTATGACAACAGACGGCGCTGGATCAACTATTTTGTTACAAAGTCCTCTGTGCATAAGGGAGACTGTTCCAGGAGATATGTATCTCAATAAGAATAATCCATTACTCAGTTCTTGAGTGTTCTGTCTGACAATGCTATTTATGACGTTTTAGGTGTGGATGGATGAAGACATATCTACTATTACATGTACATGTATTTAATAGTGTTGACAATCATGAGTAAAAAGACGTTCCTTCAGAGAAAGAATAGAGTTTAATCTCTCAAATTATCTTATTTAGGGATAATATGCTAGCCTCAGCCCAAAAGAAGAATTTCAAATACACAATGGTATTTATGACGTTTTAGGCCGGTGTGGATGGGTGAGGACATACCTGTTACATGTTCTTAACAGCGTTCACCATCAACACTGAAAAGATTTCCCTTTAGAGAGGGAACAGAGATTAATCCCTCAAATCATCTTATTTAGGGATAAAACTTCAGCATCAGCCCAAAATAAGAATATTTCATGTGTTTCTTTTTCTCCTATTGATAATCATTGGAATCTAAGATGTATAGGTGCTGAAATATTCTGAAGTTCATTTCAAATATTGCAATGTGTTACGTGGTAAGACACGTACATCCACTCCTGACCAATCTTTCTATCAAATGAATATTTCAGCATCACTGACAGACACAATTTATTTAATTAATACAAAATATCATTCATTTATATTGAGGCTCAAAGAGTTTTGGTTAAGGACTGATACATAGAATATAACACTATATATTGTCACAGAGACTAAGCTTTATGAAATGATTTGTACAGCGAAACACACATGTGACATTCTGGGTTCAAATCAATGCTGAACAAAAATGAAAAAAAGACAACATATCTAACATATATTAAAACAAGAAACACTGAACTGCAGAGAGACTTCAAACATCACCGCAACAGAAATGTATTTACAATTATCACATTAGGAGTATGTTGGTGCTTGACAAAAAAAAAAAAATGCAAATAACAATGTATAATATGGCAATATAAAAGCTATATTTCCAGAGTAACGAAATTGATCTGATTTTCAAACATATAGAATTTTTTAGTATTTCCACAAAAATACTTTTTCAAGATTAGACCAATAATTGTAAGCAGTGTCTTTCTACTACTATGGGTACATTCAAATCCTTGAAAGAATAACCTTTGAAGATGATACAAATAATGCCCACACCTCTCTTGTTATTTTAATAAATTACTTCCAATGTTTCACTGAACAGCTTGGGGGAAACAAAAGTAAATGCGCACAGAAAAAGGTTCAAATGAAATTATATAGCAACTTTTCTTTTCTTTTAGACTCTGAAAACTGATTGTGTCTGTTTTTGTTTAAGTAACATAGACGTGCCCTTTGTTTTAGAGCCAGATATAAATTAATAATACCCTGTATCCATTACAAAGATGCCAAGTGAGTTCAAGAAATGAGATCTCACATTTAAATGAACACATTCAAAAACAAAGCTTGACAGAGCAGTTAACTTGAGATATTCATCCTGGAGTATCTGGAAGAATGTTCTGGAGTTAGTACACAGAGATCTTTAGCTATAGGGATTTCTCAAGGTTTCGCGAAATGCCGTAAGTTTGAATGATCCAGTAGTTTTATTGTACATGTATAAAACACATCATAGTTTATTTTTTTTTAAAGGCAAGGGAGGAAGGAGACGCGAATGAAGAAACAATCAAAGAGACCAAAGCTATTTAAACTGGTTTCTTAATAATCCAGAGCAAGATTTGACATAGCTAGATATAAACATTAACGATGTGTTATTATTATTCAGTGCAACTCTACACAGTGCAATGAATCATGTAATAGGATATCAAAGTGGGAAATACTTGTCTCTCAAAGTACTACAATGTACTGTCCGAGCATTGCTATTTAGCAGCAACATGCATGGACTAATTTGCTGTCAAATCTATGATAACTGATTATCAACTACTCCTATGAATAGGGAAAAGCTTCCATTTATATATCTCCATTTCACTCTGTCTTGAGTATTGTGCTAAGACTGAATCTTCTAACATTTCACATCCTTGTTTGGGAAACAAAATATTTTTTTTTTTTTTAAATTGTTCGTAGCATCTAACGTATAAAATATTCTTGATAATAATTTAATATCCTAAAAGCTCTGAAGTTTGTTCCCTGTCTACAGTATTGTTCCTAAATTTCATACTGTGGATCTTCCAGAAAATACTACACCTTACTATCACTGAGAATTGACGAATATGAAGCATCCCTTCATCAACACCAACATAATGAGAAAACTTGAGTTCCCTCACAAACACTAAAAAGTCCATATGTTTTGACACCAGAGAGACAAATAATAAATATCAAAACTCAAACAAAAAAAAAAGGTATCTGATTGTACTAATACAAAGCTAAAACTCTTGCCCCATATAATGTTGTTCGGGGAAACAGCTACGTATCATGTATAATATCAACACAAACTCAGTCCAAACTATCAAATATACAGATAGTATTTTCATATGGCATTTATAGGCAAGCCCAAACAAAAAAAAAGAAAAAAAAAGAGAAACGCTGGATACAAGGCAGTTGTGCTCTATATTTGAAAGCAATATTCTTGTGCTTCCCATCTCCATGGGAACTGTTTGTTTACTGACGTCACTCAGAATGACAATGTTCATCAATATATCCTCACCCCATAAGAGTTCAGATTTCATTAAACAAAAATCTAGAAATCCTTGCCAGAGTGTTTGTACCCTCCTGCTAAAATTAGAAGGGGATTTCCAGTTATTCATTTTGTCAGAACAAATCTATTATATTGTCCTAACTACAACATAAAACTGTTATAATAGAATATCCAGTAGCTCCACTGCAATAGAGCGACCAGAGCCAATGTACACAAAGCAAAATGATGCTCAACCAGGTGATAGAAATCAGATGTCAAAATGTTTCATTTACTGACCCTCCTGCTAAAATTAGATGGGGATTTCCAGTTATTCACTTTGTCAGAACAAATCTATTATATTGTCCTTACTACAACATAAAACTGTTGTAGTTAGAGCAACTTAATCCTGGAGTGACGAATTACATCTACTAAATAGAATATCCAGTAGCTCCACTGCAATAGAGTGACCAGAGCCAATGCACACAAAGCAAAATGATGCTCTACCAGGTGATAGAAATCAGATGTCAAAATGTTTCATTTACTGGATTATTGATGTCAGTGGAGAGAGAAATGAACGTATTCCAGTTTGTGGACAAACATATTTAGCTACAACTTTTCTGTGCCCAGATATTCTTGTTCAGAGTTAACCCTATGTGCGTGACAAAGATAAAAGAGGAGTTCAAGAAATGAGATTAAATATTTCTCACATTACCAATGAACCCATTTAAAATTCAAACTCACCAGAGCAAACATTTTGAGATATTTACTTCAAGAGTAGCTGTTTAGACAACTGTCTCGGAGTCAGTGTAAAGAGAGCTTATCCAGCCCTAGATACTTCACTTTAGCTACTATAACTTCTCCAGATTTCATGAAAAGCTTGCATGATCCAATGGTCTTATTGTACATGTATGACGCACATCATTTTCCTTTTTTTTTTTTTTAAAGTTAGGAAGGGGGAAGGCATGGTCACTGCAACCCAATTTTCTCAACAAACTTCTCTGTGACACCCGTGTCATTCCACCTTAATATGCAACAAATTAGCTGTTTTCATGCTGCGAAATATCATCATTTGACAATTTGAACAGGACTCTCTACAAATGATATTGAAACATTAAAAAAAACATACAGGACTTCCGACAGACTATCTTGAAATATTAAAGCATAGTAAAAGTCTGGTGAATTCAAAGATTTAACGACAAATAACTTAATGCTGAACTGTTCTGAAACGAAAGAGAATATTCTACAAAACAACAACAACAAAAGAACAACAAAGAGAAACAAAGCAAAATCAGGTAAAGTAATATCACATTAGCGAGCACATATCCGCAGGCTTTCAGCCAGCTGGATTTCTTGGTCATCCAACAAACTCTGGATGTCAATCCATTACATACCAAAAATGTAAATCCAAACTGTACTGGTGAAATACAACATAAGCAAAACCATCAACGCTGTTACGTCAATGCTGCAGGAAACAAATTTAACCATTAAAGCCAAGAAAAAAATCAAATACCACAGCTCTTCCATCTGGTCTATAAATCCATCCTAATGGAAATAATACATTGAATTTGAAAACAAGATCCTCTCCCATTTAATTCTTTTTTTTTTGTGTGTGTGTTTTCCTCATTACAAACAAAATAGTCTGAAAAAAGAGTAGTGATTTTCATAGCAATATACTTGTTGTAAGTTAGCACACTGAACTGCGTCTATTTTTTTTTTTTAATTTTTCAGCAAACATTGACTTTGGTGAAATGTATCTAATAAGAAAACAAACAGAGCAAGAAATTGTCACCAGGGAATATCGAATGTCTAATGTTTAATGCAAGCCACTGTCTCTTAATATCAGCAAAATATACTACCTATTTTAGTCTTGATATGAAAAACGACTGATCAGATGACATGTTATACTGATGGACAACACTGCATCAAGATAAACAATACAACAGACAGCCATAGTGACCAAAATGGGACCATAATAGTCGGCACACCAGGATATATACGTTTAGTCAAGGAAATCTGCAACAACACAGATCTTGAATAAAGGCCCTATTCTTGTAAACTTTCACCAGAAGAACTGAGAAATTGATTGTAAAGCACCTTTAATGCAGCTTGGTGTCTCAGACAGCTCTCACAGTTTGAAGAAACTATAGACCAAATTTCCCTCTCAAATTCATTCACACTGCATACACAGATACGATGGCACGAAAACCTTTGTGTATTTACATTTTACATATCGCACATATCTGATGTTAGTATCTCAATGTGATTAGTCATTTAGTGCAGTTCTATTTTTAAATGTAGAGAGGACTTTCCCATTTGTCTTGTTCAGGTCTCCGCAAGACACAAATTCCCATACATATGCTATAATGTTAATAACTGATGATATTACAAATAATTGGATCTTCATTTATATATGAGAGCATTAAGATATGAAATGTTATGATTCATCAAACATTATCAGGGTAAAGCGTGATCTTCATGGAAAAAGAATTTCCAAGAATGGACAAATTAGATTACCACAAGATAAGTGTGTGATAAAGTATAAAAGAATCACCTGCCAACAGCATGAATGTGATATTGCTCAGTGTGGATATGCTTACAGAAGATGTCTCCTGAACACTGTCAAAGATGTAAGTTCTGTATGGTGCAACTGTCACAGTGTTTCAATAAGGCAGTGTAATAAACCAACAACACAGCATCTTTAGACTGGTTTGTCCATTACGTTCACATCAGAACATTGTAGTTCTTAAACAGTAGACTGTGTCTTCTTGTTAATCTTCTTCCCTTCATATGGGAGCTCAGTGATTATCTAGCATACAGGAGCCCTAATATCATGTCAGGCAATTCAGCGTTTGGGCTAAGCTCAGCGGATTTCTTCCCCCACAATGTGACTGTTACTACTTTCAACAATAAACTCAAAAATTGAACAGCCGTGTGTATTCTACATCATTTTTAATTTTACTTTTTCAGAACTGTGCCCAACATCTAAGTAGCGTTAACTCAGATATATTTTTCACCGCCATTTTGAATGGGGCAATGCTGCTGTTAGAGGACAAAGCTGAATATAGCAAAGATAGACCTAATGTTTGAACAAACTTTAAACACAGCACTGAAAGTAAAACCAGCAAAAGCAATTTCAACTTACAGCAACATTAACAACAATATATAACAGCAAACCCCAAATATGCAAACTCTTTTCCAATAAGATATCATAGAGCAGAGCATTTTATATTCTGATTAAGCAAAGCCAATTGATGATCTGATGAAAGAAAATAAATTCTGGAGACAATGCCGTAAAAAAATTACACCTTCAAACTCACCCAGTCCCCCATATTGTTTGCCACTGATACGGCACACATTTGAGTATGTGGCTTTTTACTTAATTTCAGTGCGTGCTCTTTTAAACAGAACTACTTCAACAAAGTGATCAGGGACACAGCCAGTTTGAAAATAACAGGTTAAATTCAATGAATAGTTTTTCAGTCAGCCAAATTATGCTTCTTTGTTTTGCACATGGGGTACAAAACATGCACAGAAAAGAGGGAAAAAGTTACTCCTTTTTGTGTTAATGCTACTAGAGGCAAAAATTCTGAAAAATTCATATTACCACTAAAAATATTTTCCTTTTATCATGATGTTTTCAAGATTTTTTTGTTCCAAATAAAAGGGGCAAAAGTGGGTTTCCGTTTCTGTAAAATATTTGCTTTTTTCCTCATGTCCTCAGCAAAGAAAATTAATTTCGCTGACTGAAAAACTGCCTCATTGCAGTGCATGGGCTTCATTAGTTTTTTAGAGCAGATGTTCATTTTTTCCACTGGCTGCATGGGGCAAAAAAACATTATACAATTTTAAAATCCAACTCGAATAACAACAGTTAAATACCATCTGTTCTTCTTCCACTTAAAAATAAATGATTAATAAATAAATCAAACAATTTAAAGAAATTAAGGGGTTTCCAAAATATGAACTGACAACATTAAAAAGGACATTTTTTTCATACATCATCGGGAATATTTTCGGCATAGCTGTGAGTCAGTGTAAAAAGCAATAACTTACACATATGACGAGATCTTAGATAGAAAGAGTGCAAATCAGACAGCTAAAACATCTCTAGTACAGAAATCAACATCAAACTAAGAATGGATGTGCAAATTCAACTTCACTCAAACCATATGAGATGCAGCACGGTGAAATCAGGCCCCCTCAAACTGAGGTGACTGGAGAAATCCATTCTTTCAACAATGAATGACTTTTTAATGCAATTTTTTTTTTCCTTTGCAGAACCTGTCTGTGTCAAACTAAAAGTGCATTTCAGAGTTGAATTTGTTGCAATAAATTGCGTAAAAGCCCAAAAATTGTAATTTAGTGGCATGATTTAATAAGGGTTAATAAGGACTACCAAAACTTTCTCACAAAATCCAGCTGCAGCAACAGGTCACCCCCCATTGTCTTTAATTGCCAACATCCCGACTTCTACAGAAAGTACAACAAAGATTTTTTTTGCCCATAGAAAGGGAAATGAATAATCTTCACAGTGGTACCAATAACTCCATATGCTCAAAATTTGACAAGAGTCTAATTTCATTGTGTCACATCTCATATACAGAAAATAAACTGTCAATTTTGTGATGACAGAAACTGATATTTTAACAGATTTGTTAGGTGAAGAATTCTACGAAGATACCATGGTAAAATAAGATACTACTGGTAAAAGAAACTATTAGTCACGATTTGATGATAGAAAAAGACACTTTAACAGCTTTTAAAGTAAAGCAATTTCTGAAAATACCATTTTTATTATTGTCCCAAGCTAGTATCATCATAAAATATGTTGATGGCACAAAGTATGGCAAAAATACATGGACGTAGATTCCAATTTTCCAAAGCTCGATTCTAAACAATATCGCAAGAGAGAAATGAAAAAAAAAATGGCAGTCTAAAATGATCACCGTCATTCTACAAAACGTCAATATCTTCGTCTCTGTGCATGTTACACTCACTAGCATAAGGATGTAAAGGAAAAGGCTGACAGGCAGATTTTAAACTGTAACACTGCCGTTCCATTCATGTTTAGTTCGAACTTCAAATTGACAGTTTTATGTTAGCAACCAGTTTCTATCTATCTATAAATCCTGAGACACTGTTGTTGTTGTTGTTTTTGTTGTCCTTGTTATTGTTGTTGCTTTTACTGTTACTTCAAAGGCAATTTTAGGCAGTTTATGTTTGTCTGATGACAATGAGACATGTTTCATTTGATTCCTAAGATATTTTTCTATGAGAATCGATAAAAATCTAAAAATCGATATTTTAAAGCATATTTACTCCATTTCGCCCATATCCATGCCCGTGGATTGCCTTAATGTTTGTTGTCACTTTAAATAGCACTGCAGCAAGTTTGCTTGCTACTGGGTTAAATTACCTGCTGCTGCTTGTTACTATCAGTGCTATTGTTCTTTGTTTTTTTCAGTCACTCTTGTGTGACAGCACTACCTCGTGCTACAACCAGTGTGGTTGCTAAAGTTCACATTGTACACCGTGATCTGGATCTTGTCAGCCATCATGTGAAAGCCAGTGCATTCCTCTTCAAAGGAGTGATCTCTCCAGAGACAATCCAGAGTACACAAGCATACACTGAATGTATTCTATTTTTATTTGTCTATCAAATACTAAGAATCAGTGCCAACATGACACCTGTTTCACTTCATGATTGAACTTTACTTTTTTTTTTCTGCAAATTCCTGACTAAAAAGTGTTCATAAGTCTCAATCAGTTTATAACTTAGTCAGATAAGATCTTGTTTGGAAAGCAAAGCAGAAAAAGTGATGGCTCTTGCCCAAGGAGTATCTGGGCAGTTTTTCTGGTTACTCTTGATGTTACAATACATAAAAGATAAGACAGCGTAAAGAGGCATGTCCTACTTCAATACATCGAAATGACCTGTCCTTTCATTCTACACCTGAAAAGTATCCACATGATTTTTTTAAAATGCCTAAACTTGGCAGATTTAAAGATTAAAATCAGGAGTTTGTCATATAATGGGGAAATTCACACCCCAAAATAAGATCTGAGGGAAAAAAAAAAAAAAAAGAAAAGTGTTCTGTTATCAAAAAAGTCAATGTGGATGGTCACACATTCTAGGTAAGACAAGAGGTTTAAAAAACAGAAAGATTTTCACCATCTTGGCAGCAAATGTTAGTTTAGTCACCAATAACTAATTACTAACAATAATGGTAACACTGATAACTTCCCTGCCCCCTGGGGACGAACCCATCTTCCTATCCTTGTTCCAGCCAGCCAGCGACTAACATCAGACCAGAGCCAGTGGTGCTGTCAGTGACGTCTCCGTGGTTACTGCAGCACACAGCTCTTGTCGTCATCCTTCAGCTGTAGCAGGCCAGAGGAGATCTTCTTCTCCAACAGTTCATCATCTTCAATCCTGGTAGGACATGGTGGAAAACAAATGAATGAGATTTCAGACTGGCTAAAAATGAATGAGTACAAATTGAGATCAACTGAAAAAGAATGTGCGGGAACCAAGAGAAACAGTGAAAATGAATTAACAGAAATTGGGAATATGTGAAATAATGAAAGTGAAATTTGAAATCAATTGAAAATGAACGCGCAGAAACTGAGATATATGTAATGTTGTTGTTGTTGTTGTTTCCTGTTGTTTGTTGTTGTTGTTGTTGTTGTTGTTTACGACAGCAAAGTTTCAGTGGTGTTTTTGGCTGGAGTTTTTTTTTTTTCTTTTTTTCATAAACTCTTCTTAGGACAGCTTAAAAATAATAAATGTACTTTGTTTACATATATAAACTTTTAATGTTGTTTCGCTGCTTTTGGTCAGATTGCCTAAATATATTTTCTGTGTTAGAATTCAACACTCATTGACTGTCAGCTGATGTACTTTTTTGGCAGATTTTTGTTGCTAGTCTGAGAACTGGATAAGAAAGCCCATTGGCTGATTATCATATATGCGAGCATCCTTTCAATCCTTAAGGCAGAATTATCCCATTAGATGCAGAATAAGAATATTTTTTTTTTTTTTTTGGAGGGGAGGGGGGGGGGTAGAAATTCTGGAGCTATTGGAAGCCTTGCCCCAACAAAGATAAATGTCTACTTTTCCTCCACTTTTAACTTGTGTACAAAAAAAAACAACAAAACAATTAAATATTTTTGCCCCCATCCAGGCTTTGGGCTTCCCTGGCCAAGAAGCCTGGGAACCGTTGGGTCTTTAAATTTAAACAACAACTACAAAAAAGCAAATTGTATTTTCTTCTATCCCCCGGGCAGAGTTCAACCTCGCGTCATTTTCATCAGGAGGCATACACCTAACCTCTTCACCAGGGCGTCCCTCACAAGGGGCCCAAAAAAAAAAGGGGGATGTAGGTGGAAGAGGTGGAGGACGAGTGGGCATGGCAGGCACGGACTGAGGAGGGACGGACGAAACCGGAGACGGTTGACGGTAAGATAGGACGTGCGTGCCGGGGAGCCAACGGACCCCGCCGGGACCCTCGGTGCAGGCCCGGCAAATGTTGAGCAAACAGCCGTTCCCGAGCGAGCTGAGCCCGGCGCTGAATGCTGCCATTAGCTGTGTTCACAGCGCGCTGGACGCCTTGGATCAACGTTCAAACAAGAGAGACCACAGATCAAATCATCATTTAAACAAGTCCCGGCCTCTTTGCTGTCTGGGCTCCGACACATTAGTCTCCGGTATTGCCTGAAGAGGTAGAATTACACCGGTGTCTCTCGGCGCTGACTATTACCCCACTCTTCAGAAGATAGGGCGGTGTAGTCGAATAAAGGTAGAGAGGCTTTTCACAGTCCTGCCATTATTATTCCTGACAACAAGACGAAGGGGAAAAGTACAGGGACACTATTATAATATGAACACTCACACAGGCGTAGTCAGGGATGCAAAGCCAGCTAAGTTACTTCCCTTTGCCAATTACAAACTGCATAAGACAAGCGATATAAAGAAAGAATGAAAAAAAAATTAATCCCTGTTATTTGCAAATAGTGGCCCCCACCCAAAAAATGACCATTAAACCATTATAATATTTTGCTGTTGTTGTTGTTGCTGTTGTTGTTGTTGTTTTTGTTTGTTTTTGTTTTTGTTTGTTTGTTTGTTTGTTTGTTTTGTTGTTTTTTTTTTGTTGTTGTTGTTGTTGTTGTTGTTGTTTGTTTGTTTGTTTGTTTGTTTGTTTTTTTCGAAATGTCTGTTACTTATGTTTCAAATAACAACAAAAATGGCGATTATATATTATAAGTCTTGTACTTCGGGCAACGGGATGACGGTCTAAATGGTTCATTACTTCTAAATGAAGAAAGTACAAGATGTTACCCCTTCAATTTTTTTTCATACCATATTCTTTAACTAGGATTTTCTAACTGATAAAATATATGCAATAAAAGACGACGAAGTAATTTTTGCTAGCAAATGAAAGCAATGACAAGTATATTTTCCAGCTATATGTAGGATGGAAGTCTGACATCTAGAAGTACTGCAATCCAGCTTCTCGGTATCCCAGGACTGAGACAGAAATTGAACACACCCTTCTGTGTATATGGACTGTATTTCTAAGTCGCTTCATGAAGAAGTCTGATCAGCGCTACATCATAGTGAGCTCAACCACACGGTAGTTCTAGGATAGCCAACTAATACGCCATTATGGCCATCAGCCAAATTACTTCCCTTTGCCCAGTACAAGAGGTTTAACACAAGCATTGTAAAGAACGAAAATTTGCTGGTTACGTGAAATGTATGTCACAAAAAAAAAAAAAGAAAAATTCACCATATCATGAAAATGTTTTCCTCTTATCCTGGTAATTTTCTGATAATTGTTTTTTCAGGTGTTTCAAATTAAAAGAGAAAAAGTGATTTTTTCCTACTTTGCAATGCATGTCCTATACCTTTTGTTCTTTACAATGGGAAGTAACCTAGCTGACTGAAGGGAAAAAAATGGCTCATTAAGCCAAACAACTAAAATCCATCGTCGAAATCGCTACAGAGTATTAATTGGTTTCCACACTTATTAGGCGCTTAACTTTGGGGAAGACCGTGGCAAAGAGAATGGATGAGGGTTATGGAGGGCATAAGAATTTAAGAAAGCAGCATGCCTACTAAATCGTTTGATAAACACCTCAATTTTTATTACGAGGTACAATCTGCCATGTTTATGTCGTACTTGAAAAATACCGATAAGCATTTGTCACAAAAAATGTTCGTCATGGTTAAAAATTTTAACACATCATCAAGATCCAGGATAGTGCTTAGTACTTCTCATGTCTCACTACTAGTGAAGTTTTCCAAGTAATCACTTGCCTTCAGGAAGGCCCGTCTCCTTACTTCGGAGTCAACCATTATTTCCCCTGTAGTCAGTTTCTTGCTTTTTTTTTTTTTTTTAACCTATTATTATGCGATATCCACTTCAATAGACAAAATAAACACGAAATTCAATATTCTAAGTATCGGGCTGGTAATCAGATCGCGGAGTGGTATCGGGGCCTGGGAGGCGCTTCCCTATCTTATAACAGTGTCGATATTTGTTTAAGATGTCAATAGACAGAGTACGAGATAGCGGCTGTTCTTCCTCTATGACTGAGCTGTATGACGAGGGCTCCGACTGGACTGCTGGTTTCCCCGTGTCTCCATGACCAGAGGGTACCCCCAACACAAAATCGTGATGGTTTGGGAAGATTGGAAAACAGATGGGGAAAAAAAATGAATGAATAAGGTATTAGTGGGTATTAGTTATTACAGGAGAGGGTCACATAAAAGAGTATGATAATTAGAAACATGGGACGAGGTGTTGACATTGGCAGCTGAGAACGACGTATCATAAATTGCCATTTTAAGTGGCTGGGCCTCACACTCTTGCCCGACTGGGGCACTATCTAGGCACGGGAAGACGCGGATCCTCGGCTGGGTTGTAATGCGAGATAGGGCCCTAGTATTTACCTTGCTTAGCCTCCGCTGCACGACAGACATTTGTTCTGGAGTCAGATCGCACAGTCGGCGGCGTGAATAACCCACATCAAAAGAAATTTAATAGCTTTGAAAATTCACAGTTGCATGTTGCGTCGATGCTTCCACATTTGATTTTAACAAGGAAAAAAATACCTTGAATGATGAGGAGTGCGTGTTTGGGGATGAGAGAGAAAGGGATGGGGAGGGAGGGAGGGGGGGGGATATTTGCTTAGAAATCTGAACCCGAGCTAAGTTTTTTCTACTTTTCATTTCAGCCTGTTCACACTTTCGTTGTATTTATCAACTTCGCCGCAATCGTCATCAGATGCCATAAAAGCTTATGGCCATAAGCCAAACCACAAAAATCTGTAATAGACTTGTTATATTTAATCTGATCATAATTTGTAATTGCATTCTGCAACTGCTTTCACCATGATGTTGGCTAATAGGCCCTTATGATGGGGAAGGCTGAAAACAGGGGAGACTAGAATATGGCCAAAACACCCTCAGTAGCAATCAAAAGACAGTACGATCATCTTTGCAAGAAAGCGTCACCTTGCAACATCAGTGCTAACGCAGTTCAGTTCTATGGCCTTGTGCGGCAAAACTACAACAGCCACAAATTATTTAAAAATAACCCCGACGTCATTTCATCTTAGAATACAAACTACTTCAAGTTCCACTGTCCCTAGAAAACGGCATGTTATGATCATGCCGAATTTGTATTCCACTGCAAACTGATATTGAAATATACATGTATACACGTATATGACACAGTTGCCGGACAAGTTTGCGTTATGAAACATGGTCTTCTCTCACAATACAGTCGAAGCATCTGTAATTTGGTCCTGCTGAAGAAATGGCAAGCACTCCATTGGCTGTACCTATCTGCTCATTCAGTGCAGTTCATCTTCATCTTCCAATACTTTCTTCAAAACTGCCCACAGTCCATTATAAAAGGCATACATATCTACTACTTTTTGCGCAAGTATTCATCTCAATCATCCACATTTCAATGATGATTAGGTAAAATATCCTCTGTTTCACTATTTCCCCTTCTATGATAGCTTAAATTATCCTGCAAAACCAAGGAGGAAAAAAAACAAAAAAACGATACTTACGCCCTTTCCTGCGAGTCCAAATGTTGCACCAGCTCGTCCCTCTTGTTGACCACAGTGACCAGTTCATCCAATAGGAGCCGTTCTCGTCTCTTCTGGGCCTCTGTCTTTTGCCAGTCTGAGAAATACAGAAAATAAACGATAGTTTTCAGATTTCGGACCCGAGTACATAATTATACTATATCCACACTAAGGGCATTCAGAACACAAGTAAATGAACAAGGCAAGATGGGTAAGACAAAAATCAAACTTTGGGTCCTCAGAAATCAACGGTAAGATAAGTAGGTCAAATGCTGTCATTCTGAGCGGCAGCAGGTTAACGACACCATAATAAGACAAAAGCTAGCATCCAATTTCCCAATAAATTCATGGCAGTGTAACACAACAACAGTTAGCACTTTGGGCCCTGGTAAATTATCGGTATGATAACAACACAAACATTGGCTGAAGTGATTTGCTCTCCAGGAAAAAAAAAAATTTAATAAATAAATAAAAATAAAAATCAATCTTTTCGGCTTCAGTCGGATCGAGATAATAGCGAAGATAAAATAACAGCACGGCTTATGATCAAACATTAATATCCAGAGTTTAGTTTAGGGTTAAAAACAGCACCAAGGTGAGGCAGACACAAAGCATCGTCAGCTCATTCTTTTCCAAAGTAGTTCAGTTCCAAGACAGCCTTCGTAGAACGTAAGGAAGTCACCATTGCTCAGCAATGGTTCAATGGTACGGGCAAAGGTCGAAGGTCTCCACAGTTACGTTTGAGTTAAAGGATAAACAGTTTAAACAATAAGGCAAGTAAGAACCTTCTTATCCTGTATACTTTCATAAAGCCAAATTTTAAAGAAAAGAAAAGAACATTACAACCCAGATGTGCAGGTATGGTGATCGTTGTTGCTGTGTCGGCGTTTAACGACACATCAGCACGATTACGACTATATTGTGTCAAACACGGTAAGATACGTTGACACGTCAAAAAGAAGAGAGGAAAGAAAGCGGGACAGAAGACAGGAGCAAGGAGAGAGAGAGAGAGAAGCACCAACTGGCATAGCATACACGCCTTATTGCATTTTGTCTGCAAGCTGTCCTCTAAGATAGGTATTATGTAACTATCAGGGCTATCTTTCTAAGGGTTACTGGTGGCTGGGATAAATTTTGCCGAAGCATTTTAACCGTGGTTGTCGCTAATCGTCATGATGTGGTGATCGGTAGAGACAGATTACCGTGGGAATAACAGAATTCGTCATCATTGTAGTATGGAATGGACCTGCCTCTCTGCCATCGAAACTGTGCTTCTGCTTGTATTCTTGTTGTTGCTATCGTTTTTACAGTTGCTGTTCTGTTATAGTTGTTGGTGATGTTGTAGCTGTTGATACCCTTCTTGTGTTTGTGGTTGCTATTATCGCCGTTGTTGTATCTTAAGTGGTTTCAGCGACGGCTACTGCTACTGCTGCTGCTGCTGCTGATGATGATGATGATGATGATGATGGTGGTGGTGGTGGTGGTGGTGGTGGTGGTGGTAATGATGATCGTGGTAATAATGATATATCTTGATATGATTATATCAAGATCAAGCTGCTTATGTGTTTGCTGTTTTTGAGTCGTTTAGTTCGTTGCAGGTGAGACAATCGTATTATATTTTATAACATGATGATGATGATGATGATGATGATGATGATGATGATGATGATGATGATGATGATAATGATGATGATGATGGAAGAGCCAAGCGGGCTCGAAAATTTGGCGGATTTTATCATCACAATCAAGTTGTTTATAGATTTCTATGTTATTTATTTTTCTTGAATTGTTTTGCTAGATGCCGGCCTGATAGTTCTATTGTATTCTTAATAAAATGATAGCGATGGTGATGATGATGATGATGACGATGATGATGATGATGTCGCTGATGTTTCTGATATCTTTGTGGATCTAACTGTATGTAGGGTGGCGATGAAAATTTAAAAAAGAAAAGAAAAAAAAATGCTAATGATGAAAGAAGATAATGCAGCTAACAGTGATAACAGACACGACAGTTCCCCCCTCCCCCTCTCCCCCCCCCCCAATCGTTAGCCCTGCCCGTTTCGCCATCAATGGATCAGGCTCTCGATATACTATCGGCAGATTATGGATGGGTCCACACGCCAGTGTGAGGCTGAGTGACAAGCCACTCTCAAACGGCTGTCAGGACGCGAGGGTCTAAAGCCGGTGTGCATACAAACAGAGGAGGGGGACAGGACACTGAGGGCGGAAAGGAGGCGCAGATTTGACACACAGACACAATTTCTCCAGTTCCCAGCAGAGCTGCGCTCACCCTGGTGGCCGGCACACGAAGAGGCTCGGGCCGAGATTGAAAGTTTGTCACCGGACACCCCGCCGGGACAGGTGGCGCGGCCGGGGCCTCACTCGCCTCTGTTGATTTTTACACAGTAATTTTCTTGTGCAGTTTCACGTTGGCACTTGTCGATGTCTTGGCGATTGATAGGCTTTGGGGGCCTTCTCTGCTGGTGCGGTTCCAAATTTGGGGGACCGTTGAATCACAATCACAAGAGTATTCATCCGTCCGTCCCATCGTTCGTTCGTTCGTTCCTTCGTCCATTCATTCGTTCGTTTGTTCGTCCACCGGTCATTTGTTTGTTTGTTCGTTCGTTCGCTCGTTCATTCATTCAGCAGATTAGTGAGAAAACCATCGAAGATAAGGACAACAGCAATCCCTGATTTCTCTTCTTTTCAAAAGCATAACAAGCCGCCAGATTTAAGGTTTAGTTGGGCACAATGATGTTTCCTTTCCATGAAATTACACACTCACAACAAGAGACAAACATTAATGAAAATTGTCATCTTTGCTCCCAAAACCTGACGATAATCGAACACAGACCTATTTCAATTTTTCTTGAGCCTGAAGGAGCATACTATTTCTTGGACTTCTGACTCCACTTACTTTGGTACATGTATTTTCTCCTCAATGCCAATGGCGGTCTCATTCCATCCGCCGCCCGGGTTATTTTCTCATTAACCTAGCTGGATGATCGCACATCCCCCACGGTGAGCGGGCCACATAAAGTATGAAGGATGAAGTCTTGAAGACCTCGAGTTGGAGACATCTTCGGGACACGAGACAGCTTGTGAGCTCCAGTATCGGCTTGCACGGTCCTGTCCCGGCACGTGGCGAGCTACAACTGCGCATGCTCACACCGGCTAAAGACAGGGGGGACAATCAGACAGCAGGCTCGAGGTCCAAGACAAAGGGCGGCCAATCAAGATGACACAAGGCCCGCATCCAAAAACAAAGCAACGGTGTATCCTTTCCACTTCGATCACCTCCGCAAAGCCTGGCAATGGCCTATGGCCTTCTACCTCAAAATCATGACTAAATAGTTTCCAAATTACAATGACTGAGTATGGAATGGGCTTGCTCTATCATTCAAATTATGAGTGGAATTACAGAAGAGTTGTTGTTGTTGTTGTTGTTGTTGTTGTTGTTGTTGTTGTTGTTGTTGTTGTTGTTCGTTTTTTTGTTTTTTTGTTTTTTTCTATAGAATAACACTGCTTTTGGACATGGGCCACTGAACTGCTCTGTTTCCTGATAGATGTGGCTGGTCGAAAAATAATCTGAAACAGAATACATTGTTCGCCCACGATACCAAACCACAAAACTTCATATAAAACAATCCAGACATTTGACTATCTATCTCTTATTGCTATACTCAACAGTCAGTTACCCCGTAAATCCCATCTTATTTTCAAAGGATTCACTATTTTAATACTGAATTCTGTTAAAGCTATAGCGGCAGCGTGGGCTTTGCTTTGCGTTTCATTACGATTGAAATCCGCATTTCCCACTGGAGGGTCATCTCAGCTTGGACGATAGAGGAGAAAGTTGTGTGTGTGTGTGTGTGTGTGTGTGTGTGTGTGTGTGTGTGTGTGTGTGTGTGAGTGTGTGTGTGTGTGTGTGTTTTAAAATCGATAGAGAGAGAGAGAGAGAGGGGGGGGGGGAGGGGGGACGCTGACAGAGGCCAGGCAGGAGCGAGGATCTTTTTAGTGACAGTGGTGGAAAGTGACAAGACCAGATCAGCTTACTCCTCTTTCACGGCGCGGCAACCCGATCTCGGAGCAGCATATGGCCCCGGCTCCCAGTCGGCCCTCGCTGTCCGCCTCATCTGCTGGAGTTCTTGTCGCCCTCATTGTCTCCCCTGGCGCAGGGCCCACAACTATGTTGACATGTTTCCTGGCGCGGCTGCCACACGAGGTTGGCAGCATAATTATGGCCCTTGGTGGCCCCTTCGCTCGGCCATGTTTGACTTGATCATCTTCAGGCGACTCCGGCCAAAAACAAGAGGGGGAAACTGTGGGCAAATGGCTTTTTAACAAGACCATGAGAGAGAGAGAGAAAGAGACTGCCCGCTCGCCGTTAAACAGATGGGTATCCAGCATGTCATTATCCTGTCTCACTACATTTCAAGTGGCCTCCTCTATCAAGCTTTGGCTACCAATTTAGGTAACATTTAGTCTGAGTCCGGCAATCCTCTAATGTCTCTACTCGGAAAGCAGGACATTAATGGCCTCACACTATTTGGGAGATCGGGGGAAATGGGAGTGTCCGGCGGTCGATCTTCAAATTAACATACAAACAAAACAAAGGGAGTCGATAGAATATCCTGGCCAATCTGGTTCCATATCATTCAGATCACCAGGAAAACGCACAGCGTTAAGGACGTCTGGCCGTAGAGCACAGCTATCTCTCCAGGATACGAACTAGGAGTAAAAGAGCACAGAATGACTGACGGATGACGACAAACGCTATTGGGATAGTTATAATTATATGGCTGTTTGGACAAACTATCTCGATAAATGCTGCAGAATAGAATGCTAATGCTACTGTTTGGGCATACCGTAGGCCTACTGACTAGATGAAAGTTATAAGGCAAAGATTCCTATCCTGAGCACAGCCATCTGACATAATGGGTCCCTTACTTAGTATTTCTCTAAATTCAATTACTCCCACCAAAATAATGAATGTAATACACAAAGTATAAACCTTCATTATTTCTCACATTTGTGCTGACAGGTAGCTCGTGTCTAACAGTATGAGCTACTGACACCTCACAATAGTCACTCTGACAGGTACGAGGAATAGTAAGTACATGAGGAGTAAGTAGCTCTCACTGCCGGTGTCATTTTTATCTATTTGATCTCTCCCTCACTCCTTCCATCCATTGACTTGCTCCACTGATAAATCCATTCATCCATCCATCCACCTGTCCGTCTTTCCATTCATCCATCCTCCCATCCATCCATCCATCCATCCATCCATCCATCCATCCATCCACCAGTCCATCCGCTCATTCGTCCACCTGTAATCCGTCCACTCATCCTTATTTCCATTCTTTGATTCACCCACCCACAGACCCATCCATTCATCCATCCATTTACCCCTCTATCCCTCCATCTATCCATCCATCATCCAACCATTTTTCTGTCCATCCATTTGCTCCTCATTCCTTCCCTGTCCTCTCTTCTCTCTCCCTGACTCACTCAAGCTCTTCCACACCTCCCCCTTTCTCTCTCTCTCTCTCTCTCTCTCTCTCTCTCTCTCTCTCTCTCTCTCTCTTTCATCTACAAGTTACATGGAAAAAAAAAACTCTTACACCGTCAAAACGATTTACATAATAGGTGTCACAATACACAATAATCAGAGAGAACAAGAGAGAGAAAGAGAGAGAGACTGATGGACAGAAAGATAGGCAAACAAATCGATACATTGAGATAGATAGATAGATAGATAGATAGATAGATAGATAGATAGATAGATAGATAGATAGATAGATAGATAGATAG
>JBCAUA010000013.1:1196722-1226748 GCA_038406235.1 Peronia verruculata | reverse complement strand
CCCCCCCCCCCCCCCCCCCCCCCCCCCCCCCCCCCCCCCCCCCCCCCCCCCCCCCCCCCCCCCCCCCCCAAACTAAACCACCACATAATCGCTTGGACAGAAAATAATAGGAAGCAAAACCATAAAATATTTTTTTTTTAAAAATTGACATGTTATCGATATTATGTACTTAACTGTACCGATGTATACTGAACAGTTTTGATACTATATCTGTGGAATGTGGAATTACATATGATGAACTTCTTGATAGCTTACCATTCATAGCTGGACGAGACTATAATGGTGAATAAATGAAAGAAGTATAACTCTTCCTATAAACAGACTGCCTCATCAAATTATTTGCTTTGTCTTGACTTGTGATCTGACACAAATAAAGGAATTCAGATCAAATATTGATGTATCATTGCATATGAGCAGAAAGGGTATCCTCTTGATCTAAGATGATAAGGTTGGATGGTAGACATCATGTGGAGTTTCAGAAATTTGCTTTGGATCAACAGTATTAGATTTTTTTTTAGACTAATCTGTTTGTTGAGGATATTTGAATACTTTTTTTTTAGAAAATTATTTCTGTGTTATGCATGATATAGCGTAAAAATCTATTAATAGGGTAAGAGGTCTTTTTAACGGCTGTATACTTTGATGCTGTATAATATATGCTTTTTTTTTTATCATCCACAGATTGTGTATGAGTTCTTTTTGCGCTTTCTAGAATCTCCTGACTTCCAGCCCAGTTTGGCGAAAAAATATATAGACCAAAGGTTTGTTCTTCAGGTAAGTTCTCTCAGTGATATCTTTTTTTTTTTCTTTCCTTTAGTGAGAAAATGAAAGGCTTTTTGTCTTTAGATGTCATTTTGTCACTCTGCATGTTATTTTTCTTCCTTTTTTTTTTCTTTTTTTTTAAAAACAAAACGAAAGTACTTTGAATTATGAAGTAGAATTATACATCTCTCTATGTGACAGGTTAGGCCACGTTTTAGATTAATTAAATCTTTCAGAGTTTTGACAAATTTTTGTTTTTTCCCTTAAATTCTGCACAGCTTCTGGAACTGTTTGACAGCGAAGACCCAAGAGAAAGAGATTTCTTAAAGACCGTCCTCCACAGGATATATGGCAAATTTTTGGGCCTAAGGGCATTCATTAGGAAACAGATTAACAACATTTTTCTCAGGTAAGTGATGCTACAACCGAATGTTCCAGTATTTAGAGTGGGAGGTATAGATATGGTAATCATTTTGGGATTTTGTACTACTTGGACATCTACGAGTTCATGCATTTTAACATGTCACTAACAGGGATATTTGTCTTACTCTCTTGTGCTAAACCAGCTTTTATATTTAATTCTCAAAATCTGTACGGAAAGAATTTGTGTGATAACATTTTATATTCTTATTGAAGAAATTATATGTTATGCATCAAAGAAATGTAATATGAAAACAGTGATAGATGCCATTTTTCACCAATGTAAGTCATCCCCACCATCTTAGAATTTCAAAGAAGAGTCCTTTGATGATGAAACCAGTTATGTTCAAAAGTTGGCATATCACATACTGATTCAGTTAAAGACATTGCCTTTACTTCCAAAGAGTGATTAATCCAAAATCATTTCTGACCAAAACGATGCATATTCCGTGAATTGGTAGGACAGCAGATCAGGAGCAAGTATTCAGTCACATGAACGTTCAAGCAACTGGTGTTAAAAATGGCGACTGGGGGTGAAAAGGGAGCGAATGTGGATGCCCTTGTTTGATGAAACTTTATAAAGTGATAATGCATGTGGTAGACTAAATTAATACAAAGTTGAACTATATCAACAGATGTTTTCTTTTTATCTTCTTCAATTTTAGACAGTTTTAGGATAGGTCTGATACTGCAGCGAAACCAGTCATCATATATCTGGTTCAGTTGGTTCAATTTTAAACACTAATTTCCTAAACTTTGACTTCGCCAAGATTTCCTGTTTACTTATGCAAAGGCAGACAAATATTAACAAATTTAGTATCGAATCCATTGAACTCCGTTAAGAACTAACGGGAGAGAGTTAATTTTTTCTCTCTCGTTTCTTTTCTTTTTTTTTTTTTCCGATACATATTGTCACCATTAAATATTATTGTCCTAACTGCAACAGTTTTATTTTGTAGAAAGGACAACTTAATTCTGGGCGATGGTCTGTTACTACTTTTTACCCCTCATATGTTACACCATTTTATGCTCTGAACAAGAATTCAGATGTGTACTATGAAGGGAGTTTTTGACCAAATTGGTTCTTTCACTCTTCTAGAGTTACACAAGTATTAGGACAATCATGAACACACTTAGAATTACTAGTGCAAACTCCCTTTAGAAAGGGTTATTGTTCTTAATCATGCTTTTCATGGCAGACATTTACAAAAAAAGTACTTGAGATGGTAAAATGTGCTCTTATGTGGAGGGGATTTGGAATGGAAAAGTTTGTCTGGTTTGTTGGGTGGTGGAGCTCATAGGGTTAATATCATTACAAGTTACAGAAAGTCTTCCCTCGAGCATTTGTTACTTACACCTTCAGGAACAGGAAGGAAATGCAGTTGTTTTGCGAGACTTGTAATCTTTCATCTTTCACGTTCCTTTTGTTCGATTTTTTTCAAAACTGATAACTGCTTATAATTAACTGAACTTGATCTGTTTCAGATTTATTTATGAAACTGAGCAGTTCAATGGCGTCGGAGAATTACTGGAGATCTTGGGGAGCATTATTAACGGCTTTGCCCTGCCACTCAAAGCAGAGCATAGGCAGTTCCTCATGAAGGTTCTCATCCCTCTGCATAAATCTCGAAGCTTAAGTCTCTATCATGCTCAGGTAAGTCAAAAGAATTTTTTTTTTTTTTTTTCTCCTAACTTTTATTGTAAAAAAAATGTGGTGAAAGTATCCATATATCAACAATTGTTGCTAATTTGTGGCATTTCTTAATTAACTGAATGTTACAATAGGAAGCCATTTAGTCTCTCCCTCTCTCTTTTTTGTTCCTTCTTTTTTTGTTTGTGTTTTGCTTGTTTTACAATATTTCTGAATTTAGGGGTACATGGGAAGTTCCCAATGTACAGAAAATTTTGTTATTGAACTTTGGAAACAAAAGGTTCTGGCCTTTACATGTCGAATCCCTCCCTGGTATCTGAAAGAAACTGGATAAGATGTAATAGAAAGCAACTTGGCTTCAAGTTTATTCTGTCATGACACAAACCTCAGGAGAACTTAATATAATATGTACCTTTTTTTTGTCTTTTCGCTTTCTTTCTCTCCAAAACTTGTAGTTAAAGGTGGATATTGGATACTGATATGTTGGTTTTTCAATGTAAAGCTGTTCAAGGCCTGTGCTAAATTATTAGTGTGTCAGATTCAGAGAGGGTTAAGTTAATTCCAAATTTATTTTTATTATACAATGATGTATAACTTTCAACTTTGGCTGGAAATTGACCCTCTGGTCATTGCTTACTTTTTTTTTATTATTATTATTGGGTAGTCGGTCAGCTGATCCTTTTGTGATACAAGCCTTTCACAACGATTTGCTAAAACGAAAGTATGATAGTTCTGTTTAGGCTCGTCAGGAGGGTCACATGGACTATTATTTGGTGGTTTATTAGATTTTAGAGCACCGGGAAAGTGCATTGGGCTTGGTTCCTCAAGCCTGATAACATTAATAATCAGGCGTGAGCTGTTGGTTGAAATTCAGCTGTTTTATTCCTGTGACGGAAACAAAATGACATGGCCATGGTATTAGAAGAAACTGATGAAAGAGGGGAGTCATTCTGGGCACAGTTTGTAGAAGATGATATATGGATAGAGTGGCCACATTCCCATTTGAGACACTGATGATGATGCAGTGCATAGTAGAGTACTTTTTTTCTTCCCCTCTTTTTTTTTATTTTTTTTTTAAATTAGTACATATAGTAAATATAAATTTGCATAGTCTTGACATAACATTAGTTGGCATAGTTTTTGTGTTTTAATATATAACTGGACTGTGCCAACCAATCCACTTTTATGAGGAAATAGCTTGACAGGCCTATATCATGACTTGTCCTAATAGTTGAATACAACATGTGATCCCCTTTTCTCTTTCTCTTTTTCTTTTCCAGCTTGCCTACTGTGTTGTCCAGTTTTTGGAGAAAGATGCTTCATTAACAGAAGATGTAAGTGCTATGGACACGGATTCTTTTCTCATTCACTCATTAACTGTTCTAGTTTTTTTAATATGATGGTTTGCCAGCTGCTGTGATTAAGTTTTTGCCACACCCTGATTATAGCTATTTCAACTTGGTATTTCATGATAAGGCTCAGTTCAAGTTCATGCCATTTTAAGGGCAAAAGAACAATGGAATCAGTATGTTTTACAATTAGGAAATAGTCATTAAATCTGTGTAAAATCACTTTTTTGTACCATTCTTCTAATGTTTTTCATTACAGGTGATAAAAGGTTTACTCAAGTTCTGGCCAAAGACCTGCAGTCAGAAAGAGGTAGCTTATATAGTGGCTACGTTTGAATGATTCATTTAAAAGGGCTACTGAAAATGCTTTTAAAATTTTATTTCTCAGAGTAAAAATTTTATCTTTGGAAAAAAAGTTCCATTAATGTGAACATTGCTTTTATTTGCATGGTCCCATATTAAATCTTTTCCTTGTATAGCTGTGAAGAAAGGTCTTGCTTGCTTTCCTTAGAATTTCCCCAACTCTGAGAGAAAAATATTATTTGAATCTTTTGTTCTGTTTTGATGGTACAAAATAAGATTTCAGTGATGGCATAAATTTAGTGTTTCAATAGATATATAGTTTTGCTCAAACAATTTGAAATTAATAACTTGGGTTTGATTTCAGGTCATGTTTTTAGGCGAAATTGAAGAAATCTTAGATGTGATTGAGCCTACACAGTTTCAAAGGATTCAGGAGGATTTGTTTCGGCAGATCGCTAAATGTGTGTCCAGTCCACACTTTCAGGTAAACTGATCTATCATTTTGTCACTTTTTGACCATCCCTTTCTGCACCTGTTTGATTGCTCTACACATAGTACTTCAGGACCAGTAGAGTTTCATTGATAATGTAGACGACTAAATATTAATTGACTAATCTATTTGCCAAATACAGGCATGACAGAGAAAGGAAGGGTTAGAAAAAAACAGTTGCCTTGATTCAGTTGCTGCTGATCTACAAACAGCAGTATGTTTTTCAACCCCTTTTTTTGTTGTTGTTCACATTTTTTCATTACAACTGATAAAATACCAACAGTTAGTAGATTGAGTTCATTTAAATGTTAATATGAAGTTTATAACAAGAGGCAAACTCAATTAAATATGAGATGGAGAGAAGGAAGGAATTAGGTCAATGTCCTGCTCTTGTCATGTGCATGTGATTTTATTTTTCACCATTTTTCAAAAGATTTCTTATCATAATAAAGCCTTGCAAATTTTCTTTGACCCAGAAGATCATCATAGTATCTGTAGTATAAAGCATATTCTTTATTAGGCCACTATTTTCCCCTAATAATTTTGAAAATACCCAGTTCCTTGCAGTGTTTTTTTGCCTTTTTGTCCCCAAAAACTTTTGAGGTATTTAGTGGTTAAAAAAAAAAGAAAAGAAAACTGACTAGAAAATTGAGAAACAAACATTGACAAATGAAGGGAGAAAAAAAGAAAGAGATCACTGTTTATTTAGAGCTGTAACTTTGCCAGTACTAACATCAGCCTGTTCATAATGTATCCCCAGGTGGCAGAGAGAGCATTATACTTTTGGAATAATGAGTATATCATGAACCTGATAGAAGAGAACTCCAATGTGGTGCTCCCTATCATGTTCCCGGCACTGTATCGCATCTCGAAAGAGCACTGGAACCAGACCATAGTAGCCCTTGTGTACAATGTCCTCAAGACCTTCATGGAAATGAATAGCAAATTGTTTGATGAGCTTACAGCTAATTACAAGTCTGAGAGACAAAAGTGAGTCATCTTTTCTGTACTATACATATTTCAGAATTGTCAGGAATTCGTACGGAAGAGTTATATGTGTATTGCCATAGATTTAGTAAGTAAAAGGAAAGAAAAATCATAGGACAAGCAAGCCCGTGGCTATACTTAATGACAATGACTTCTCCTGAGTAATGGTCACTCTTTTTACCATGTCACAAGGAGGTAGTTCATGATGATGGTTTGATTTTAGCAATACTGGGGATAGCATCTACTTTGTTAGCACCGCTTATGTGTTCTACCCTACTTTTCTTATGTCAGGTAGGCTTATAGTTGAGAATCTAAACCACCGAGATTTAAGAATGAAATTGAGAGCATATGACACATCATACGGCAGACTGCATGTTTGCTGCAGTTTGGTATCTTTTTTTTTTTTTTTTGCAATAACTTTCCCGTACAGTCTAAAGACCTACCCAATTTATGCACATCCTTTGATAGACCTTTTTTAACATAAAAGGATTCTGCTGTGATAGGCACAATATAGCTGTGATTTCAACACATAAATTTATAGGTCTCTGAGCAATGGGGCAAATTCACCATATGAAAGACATCATTTTATCACAAATTCATACCTTTTTTACTGCTTTAGCATCACATAGAAGTCAGTTGAGAAAAAAGAAGGAAACTAGGGAAGGAATTTTTTGGCCAGCAAACTCACCCCGTAAATAATAGAAACTATAAGTTCAGAATCGAAAGCTTTATTTGAGAGATCTGTGACTCAAGTCATATCTATTTTATGTGTTCCAGTTAATCGTGCTCTGCGGTTTGTTTGTTTGTTTGTTTTGTTTTTTTTTAATTGTGAAGCCTTTGTACAATATACCATTGTATATTAAGTTCGAAAGATAAGAGATTTATGCAGTAAATTGTGCCCTTGCAGCTTGTTGTATAGGAATTTCTGTTTTCCTTGATAGAAAAGTGTTAAATATTTAATAATGTAGGCAAGTCACAACTTGCAAGCAATCTGCACACTATAAAATATCACCAGTGGTTCAAGCCTGACTTGTAAAAGCTTGATCTTGCTGAACTCAATAGACTTGTTATAGCATTTTGAATTTATTAGGTCTGATCTATTTACATAGAATTTGAGGTTTTAAGTTTGTGCTAGTTTTGGTTCATCAGGATATGAAAAGTTGGCATGCTTCTGGGATTTTGCCGATTTCAGCATAGCAACTAGTGAAGTTCTGTCTTCGTATTTGATTCAGATAGAAAATGTTGTAAGTGAATGGTGCCTCTAGACTTGCATATAACTTTTACGTTTAGGGCCACATATGATGATATTTTGCATTGTAGCTGTGAAACAGCTTATTGGTTATATGTGATCAAAACTTAGTGATTTTTTTTTATTTTTTTTTCTGTAAAGGATAGTGCACACTTATCCAAGACTGTCAGCTGAACATGTGTAGGAAATCCTATTATCTGACAACACAATGCAATTCAGCGTGTGGATATGATCTGCAATAAATATGTCTCTGTACTGTTGTGTTATGAGTGCTATACTTGAATATCAAATGCATTCATAATTTTCATTTTGTTTTTTTTTTTTCGTCTATTTTCTTCCACAGAGAGAAGAAGAAAGAAAAAGATAGAGAAGAGTTGTGGAAGAAGTTGGATCGATTGGAAATGAATAGCAAGAAAACCATTAAGAAATCTTAACGTCATTGATCTGTATATGTATCATGGAGGCGTGAAAGGCATAGAGAGCCAAGTGTTAATATATATATTTATTTTATCATCATCATTTATATAAATATTATAAATAGTGACTACAAAGAAATTTTTTTTTTTTTCCCTTTATTTCATGCTTGTTTGTCAAGTTTGTTTGTTCCTTTTTTTTTTTCTTTTTTTTCTAATTAAAAGGAAAACAAAAATATACTTTATAATTTTTTCCAAAAAAAAAAATTTTTTTTTTATTAATACAAAGACTGATGACAGAAGAACATACTTTGTAGATCCTCACCGGCCTGATTCAGTTATGATTGAACACCATATTTGTCATGTGTACCCACAGCTGCTTTTTTGGATAGTGTGACCCTTGTGCCAAAACACATTCAGACTGATGCCTGTTCCAGCATGCACATCATGTGACTTGGTAGCAAGTATGTGGCCGCTTGTGTGATGTGACTGTCCCAGTGCTGATTCTTGTTTTGGTTTGGTATTGTGCCGTTCGATTATTATTATTATTTTTTTTTTTTTCGCAGCATGTGTGGTATGTCTGTGAGAAATTGACGTTGTCTCATTTTAGAGAAATATGAATAATCTTTTTTTTTAGAAAAAAAACAATATGTATATTTGAAACAGTGTATTGGCCTGTGGGAAATAGGATGTCTGACAGCTCAGTACAGTGCCTCCAGATACCATGAAATACAATACTGCAAAATGTCAGGTACTTTTATATTAAGATAACGCTCATGGACAAGTTTATTTTAAAAACATTTTTTCTCTCTAAAAATTGAAACCATTCTCACCGTCCACATGCATTTCTTTTATTTTGGGATGTAATTTAAAGATACGTCAGGCAAGATGGCAACCATATATCTATCACTTGATACGTGTTCAAGAAATCAGTGGGGCGTATTTTCTAATTCATCCTGAAATACTTGCACAATATAAATACATTAACAATAGCTGCTTACAATGTTGATGCATTGATGAAACGCTGATTCCATGCACAGAATGTTATACATTATCACCAGATATTTACCAAAAAAAAAAAAAAAAATTCAGTCTATTCGACTTGTAAATTAATATGCACTGATTTTGTCAATCTTTCTGTGCTGAAAGAAAGAGAAGACTTTTTGTTATTTTTACTTTCCCATTTAGCGAGAGAAGTAATAGCATTTATAATGGATGGATTCATGTTTGAGAATGCTTAATTTCAGAGGAATAGCTTGAAATTTTCTGTCCTTTTTCTTCTTTGCAGTTTCCCCTCCTGCCTTTTTTTTTTTAAATCTTAGACAGTGCAATTTTGTGCATGCCCAGTGTATGAATTACCTGGTGATGGGGCCGGACGGGTAAGGGAATTCCAAGAAGAGGAGAGAGTTAACTCTTGCGAGCTTTAATTTTTATTTCATTATATGAGGTTTGACTTATTATTGATCCACAATTATTGAACAGTGCATGCAGTGACCTGAGTTTTGGAAATTTGTGAAGTCAGCTTTGACATATGTGCACAGGAATAGTGAAATAAGCTCTGCTTTTTGCGTCCTGAGTCGCCAACTACCTTGATAATATTACAAAACTAACTGGAATATTGCATCCCTTTAAGCGTAGCTCTTAAAGCCATATATTGATCACAACATGTTCAATAATGGCTCTAAAGGCCAGTAGATATATATATATAAAGTTTGTTAAAGATAATTTAGAAAAGAATATTGGATGAAAACAGGTTGAAGTCCATTTTTCCCCATAATGGTGGTTAAAAGCGAACAGATTTCTTTAGAATGCATTTAAGCACAAAAAAAAATCAAGGGTTAAGATAAGAAAAGGACATTTTTGATTATGCTTCTTGCAGAATATAGGCAGAGAAGTATTTGATATTGAGTGTAAATGTGTATTTAATTTGTCTTAGATATTGAACAGAAAGGTTCATTAGGTTGAGTAGTGAAAATAAGGAGAAAGAAAAATGTAGCAGCTTAGGGAAGTTTTTTCATTGATTCAATTCAGAGACCAGAAAAGGTTTGTGACGGAGCTTCGGGTATGTGTATATAATTAGACATCTGTAAGGTATGAGAGAGTCTATTGTCTCGAGTGCTTGCTCAAAGTTATGTCATGAGTTAACGAGTGCTTATATATAAACTCACTTGAATTTTGGCTGCCATCATCCTTTGTGTTATGTTTATTGGTATGGTTTGTTCTGTCTGTGTATCAATTTTTTTCTAATTTTTTATTTTTGTGATAATTTTCTTCTTTAGTTGTAGTCATGTTTAAAATTTTTTTTTTTCTTCAAATCTCCATATGAAATGACAATAATCCCGACTTATATTTCAATCATCTATATCCGCCAACTAAAAGAATGAAGAAAAGATTAACAAGAACAGTATTTAGACTTGTTTTTTCCCCCCAACTCACTGTTGCTCATCAGCATGTTGCATTTGTGAAATTGCCTCCCTTGAAGCAATATCAAATAGTCCTTGTAATCCATCCTCTTTTTTTTTTTCACCTCACAAATGTTTTTGATTAAATGTCCGGATGTATTTAGTTGCGGGTATTATTGAAGATGTATGAAATCTGAATTATTATATTTATTTCATTAGCGTATAATGTTCCTTTTTGTATACTCTTCCTGGTAAAAAAAAAAACGTGTTGCATGTTTGTCTTCTTCTAATTAAAAAAAAAAAAAAAATGTAATTTCAACGTGAAAGTGATGTTTTGGCAAATGCTATAGGAATATTTAATGACATATGAGTCGGCACATCTTCATTGCTATCATGTCCTTTGTTGTTGAATAAGGCAGGCTAAGAAATTGTTTGTTTTTAAAAGAAGAAATAACTGAAAAAAAAACAAAAAAACTTAAAGACTAGGCACCACTGGTTATGTTTAATTTACCCGTGCCATTTATTATAGAACATCTGTTATGTTGACAAAAATCACTTCTCTCCAAGGCGGAGAGCACTTCCATCTTAATGAATAAAGTCAAGTAAATTGACTCCAATAAATTTCCAGTGCAGTTTTGTAGGATATGTTTACAGCTATAATATTAGCTAATACTTTTTATTTTTTTTTTTAGCCTCTCTCCCTTCACTTGTCAAATCTTTCTTCCTTCTTCATTCTGTCACTCTTTGTCCAGTCCCGTCACTATCAGTTTGGCAGCACCGCATATCACTTCGATAGTTTCACAAATCTGCACTCTTTTTTTCTTTTTCTTTTTTTTTTTTCTGTGGTTTCTTTTTTACTTTTGTCTATTGTAGTCATGTCTTGGTGGTATTGGAGGTGTGCATATGGCTGCCACAGTGTGGTTAGCACCGTTGTGCTCATGTACAAACTGATTAATTGATTTTAGCTTTCTTTTCTTTCTCTGTTTTTTTTCCCCCTGTCACATTTGGTTTCATTGATGACTTGTGAATAATTGTATGTCATATAATGCCCGTATCTAGTGATGCATGAATCGTGTTGAAGTATATTGACTAGAGATGTGTCTGTGTGTGTGTTGGTGTGTATGCGCAAAACTTCTTTTTTTTTTTTTCTTTTTTTTTTTTTTAAATGGTGTTCATCCTATTAATAAATTTCATGTTCCCAGATGGTTGTGTTGGCGTGATTTCTTGTTTCCATGTTTGATAGTCATTGATTTCAACAAGCATTGCTAATGTGTGATCCATAACATTTTAGGAATTTCAAAGTAACCCTAGTACGCTGACTGTTTGATGCATCGCTACGTGGTGCGCACAATCCTAGCTTGAGATATGTTTTGGTTTTTTTGTTTGTTTGTTTGTTTGTTTGTTGTTGGGTTTTTTTTTTTTTTTTGATGTTTAACTTGCACTTCCATGATGAACACAAAATCATCTGCTGTCAGTTTGTGAAAAAAATAAAAACAACAGTGTAATGTATGTTATGTTTGTGACGGACTTTACCTCTTTGCAGCCTGCCATGTGATACAGAACTCTAATATGAGAAAGAGAAATTGAGAGTTCTATCATTTTGAGAATAAGCTTCATTCTTTTTAGAAAAAAATCTTAGTTATTGTTTCATTTTACAATTTCAAACAATGAACTTCTCTTGCTTATCCCTTTCACTTTTAATGTGTCATCCTATAGCATTTTCCAAGCATTATTTCCTCTTTTTTTTCCCTCCATATTATCACTCTATACTTGGAGCTTTCTGTATTTCACAAAAGCTGTCAGGTGCAGCTGTGTTGCATAAAAGGCTAGGACATGTTTATTTTTTGAAAGTTGTCTAATTGAACAGTGTTCTTATAGAACTGAGGTTTGCATAAACTTCGTTGAACTCTGTATGACAAGGGGGACTTGCAAAGGGGATGTGCTCGTTTCACCAAAAATTTGTATCTATATCTAGCACATCAACTGGGGATGCATGCATATCTGCTATATTTGTACTGTGCTTTCTTAACAAACACTGATCATGAAGTTCAAAGTAGTACCAGCATATTAATTCACTCAACTCCTGCATCCTTTGTCTTACATCAAAACACAAAAAAACAATGTCAATGATCTAACTTGATCATATATTTCATGTCCTATTTGACTGGTGATTTTTTTTTCCTCTTAACATTCGTTCATTTTTTGTTTCATGGAGCTTTCATTTTTTTGGGGGAGCTGTCTTCATTCAACAAGTGTATTTCAGCACTACAAATGTACATCTGTTCCATTAGATACAATAATAAATGGCTTACAGGATCTTACATGATTGAGTCGAGTCTGAACTTTGCAGTTTATTTCCAGATAGGTTTAATACATATAAGGAGCTTTTCTCTTAAGAATGGTACAGCTAACAAATTGTGTTGAAGATTTGAAAGAGGTGTTTCTTTTTTTTTTTTTTCTCTCTTGACCTGCATTTTGCGATGTCCAAGATTTGGAAAACAGAAGTTATTATTTGGACTCGCTACTGTTAATATTCTTTTTTTTCTTTTTTTTTTAAATAAGTGTTCTAAATTGGTCTTTCATCATGTTTGTATGAAAGTGTGAATTTTATGAGTCCTTTATCTTTTTTTGTTTTTTCTCTGGGAGCTGTTCACATCAACATGTATTCAGGAACCCAGTATTGTTGCAGTCTTTTTTTTAAAAGCCCTGTTTTTTTTTTTTTTTTTTGCGACAACTGATTGCAAAAACAGCCATGTTCATTCTTTGCAAAGCAGAATATTATTTTGAGCTGGCCATACTTTTATAAATATGCTCAACTCTGAATCCGCCCCGCGGATGGAATGAATTCCTCGTTAAATCATATCAAAGATACTCAAGAACTCTGCTACATGTATTTTTCTTACATTTGCAATCTTGTGGGATCTCATCAAGAACATTATAGTTATTACTGAGAGGAGATGGCTGTATATGGCTTGCAATCGCCCACTTAATAGTCAGGAGGAGTAATGTGAAACAAACAAAAAAATCATCCTTTCTGTTTTTTGTTTTTTTCTTTGTCCGCAGGAAGGAGATATAACTTGTTTGTTGTTTTTAACCTTTGGTCTTGGATGTCTTGTTTATCGTTTTTCTGAGTTGATCATCACATCCTGTCCTCATAACAATCAGCTTGGTATAATAACCTTGTCTAATTTTATACATGAAAACAAAGAGGATATTTGCATATATTGACATAATGCAATTTCTTGCTCTTTTTTTTTTTTTTTCTCTCTCTCTCTCCTCCCTTTTATGGCTTGAATAGATTTGTACATGTATTTTTGGATTGTTAATTTGTAGATGCTTAATGAAGCAGATGTTTGAATAATAAAATAAACTTGTATATTGTCTGTCCCAGTTGGTGTATTTGTGTTTGTGTATGTGTGTGGGCGTGTGCTGTTAACTATATTTATAATATATATATATATATAAATATAAACATTTAAATATGTATCTTATTACCACTAAACTAATGTAATGCCTGTATGCATGAAGCAGAGTTGTACAAATTGCTGCATCACTGCTAACAGCAATAGACAGAATTTCTCCCCTAGGTGGTTAACCTCATGAAAGTGTAGTAGATCTACTCTATATTGGTGCACTCACACATAGCTTAAGAAAAGCTAACACTAGGGTCGATGGTCATTTTATTTAGAACAGCATTTTATTTAGTGATTTTAAAAAAGTATAAACTAGAGCCAAATGTCCTTCTCTTGTGAATATTTCTTTAGCTCATTCAGTGCAGTATAATCAAGATGTCTTAAGGGTTCATTTAATTTTGGTTTTTATTAATAGCACAATGTAAAAGAGATGATTTTTTAGGCAGATTTACAGAACAGCATGGTACATGTCTGTTGTAATTTATGGTGTAGTGGAGAAGAAATTGAAATAAAGTTACTAGACTGATAAAGTAATTTATTACGGACTTGTTCAGATTGGCTCTAATATTTGCGAAATTAAAGGAATGACCCATACTGTTAAAAAGTGCAATCCAGACCATAAGGAAACAAATGCAAGGAACATTTTATGACCTTAGATTTGGACAATCACTCTAGCATCTTAGTTATAACATCTGTCAAAAATCTACCTTTTGAGTGGATTTGACCCTGTATCAAAACTCGCATTAATGGTGTAGTGTTAGATATGAAACAAATGGTTTCAACATTGTATTAGTCCTGTAAAGTTTTCACCATGTCTTTAATCACATCATTATGTTTACTTTGGTACAAAACATATAATAAGCAAGAATGGAACTTCGGCCAGTTATGCCCATCCTTTGGTGAGCATCTTCTTTCTTTTGAACTAAGCCCTCTGTGCTTTGATTCAGAACTTTTCTCCGCAAGATCCTGGTTGTGAATTCTTGTTGGATTCTTTCGTTGCTCATGTTATAATAATTATTAGAAGTATCGCAATCATTCACATAAACTTCTCTAATACCTGATGTAGTGAAAGGCTGTTTTAAAAATATATGAGATGTGACATAATGAAATCAGGCTCTCGTCAAATTTGGAGCATATGGAGTTGTTGGTATCACTGTAAAAATTATTCATTTCCCTTTCTGTGTGTGCACAAAGTTTTGCTCTACCTTAAGTAGAAGTGTAGATATTGGCACCCAAAGACGATGGGGGGAGACCTATTGCTGCCGCTGAATTTACTGAGAAAATGGCCAGTCACTATTGTGAAATCTTCTTAATCCTTATTAGGCCATGCCACTAAATAACAATTTTTGGGCCTTTACTCAATCTGTTTCAGCAAATTTAGCCCTGAAATGCATTTTTAGATTGATATCAAAGAGTTTTGCAAAGAAAAAAAAATGTTACAAATTCATTCACATTTGAAAAACATATTTCTAAGGTCGTCTCAGTTTGACGGGCACCTGATTCCATCTTGTTGCATATCGGGTGCATCAGGCATTATGAAAAGAATCAAAGGCTTCTATAAAACGAGGATTGTGTTGCTGACAGCAACACTAACAAGATTATGTTGTACACTGGGCTAAAATGAGTTGCATGGCAAAGGGGACTTCATTTTAAAATGCCTGGATTTTACTGACAATTTAGTCACCGGATATGAAATCAGAACTGAATACATTGTATTTCAACACAAAGAAGTCCCAACTAGATAATTTTTTTCCACCAAAGCCAAGTCGTACTTGTCATTTCTTCACTTTCAGTGAACTGAAATCATTTCACTCAGCTGAGTAACATACATGTATGAGATGCGGCATGATGAACTCAAGCTCTCATGAAATTTTGAGCATATGGAGTTATTTGTATCACTGTGAAGATTATTCATTTCCCTTTCAGTGTGTGAACAAATTATTGTTCTACCTTAAGTAGAACTTGAGATATTTGCAATTAAAGACGATGGGGTGACCGGTTGGTGCAGCTGAATTTATTGAGTAAATGGCCGATCACTTTTGTAACTCCTATTTATCAATTGTTAGGCCATGCCATTAAAATACAATTTTTAGGCTTTTACTTGATCTATTTCAGTAAATTGAAATTCATTTTTAGATTGATACAGAAGGATTTGGTGAAGAAAAACAATTTGCGTTAAAAATTCGTTCACTGTTGAAAAACGTGATTTCTACAGTCGGCTCAGTTTGACGAATGCCTGGTTTCATCGTGTCGCATCTCATATGGTATTCTGAAGACAGGATGTATGTTATTTAGGTATGACCAGAAGTTACTAACAGTCTCCCATAATCAGTTCCTTCTATTTCTAGTCTGTGCCATACAAAAGCCCTATGGCTCACATATTGACATTGAAAAATAACACACTGAGCAAAGAAGAAACACATCATTCATCATATTTCTAAGAAGAGGCAAAATGAAAATTCTAACTTCTACTATTTGTCGAAGTTGGAAATCGACAAACATAGATCTTATCCATGTTGTCTTAGAATGCAGTTCTGAGATCTGTAGCAAATGATTGATAAGATCACATAGTAAAAAATGCCCCTTCTTGAATTGATCATATCAGTGTCTTGGTTGGAAATAATTTCTACATCCATGTGTGACAGAACAAGGTGGGATGGTTCTTTGTGGTTGAAAAATTTATAATATGCCCTCAGCTTGGACTCATTTCTGTATCCCAAAACTTCTGATTAATGTAATTGTACAACGTGGTGAGCAATACAATTTCTGCAGATTGTCAATATGTGAGTCATACGACAGAACATTTATTTTACCCATACTTTAAGTGCAGTGACTTACTTGTTCTCATTTGATATTGTATAATCATTTCAATAGGTGGGCAGATGCTACTGTAAATTAAAATTGCATGTTGCATTAAATGAAAACATACCAGTACATCTTTAGATTCAAAGATTTTGAAGAATCAAAGGGGAAAATGAATTGTACAAAAATGTACAAAGGAACCTGTTTGATCTCTTCATTTTTATGTAAGAGGACAGAGTTCTAAATATAAAGCTTGGTTGCTTTTGAGGGGATAAAAGGAAAGCAGTGCACATTAACTTTTGTGAAAATGTTGACTGTCGATGCTCAACATCCAAACTTGCATAGATATCTTGAAACAGAGAGATTTCTTTCCATTACAATGTAATACATGTGTATGTAGGGTGTTAGAGTGACATGTTACATTTATATGATGCTTTGAAGACAAATGCATATCAAATTGTGAGTTTGTTTTTATGGAGCATTTATTCAAACATTTGTCTCTTTTTGTCAAGGTGGCTTCATATGTGATAAACATGCATTGTGGAGACTGCATAACCAAAGCTGCACGATGTCAGTGTTCAGTTCTATAGTAATTGTCAACTTTTTAGTGTGTAAATGCTAGATAGATAATATCATCATGATTCCACATTGACTGTAATCAGTTTTTAAACTGTTTTGAGAAAGTGAAGAAAAACCATTTTGCGCATAGGATAATATTTAAGAGGCAGGTGACGTCAAAGAAGCAAAATGTATGTACTGACTGTTACATTAGATTATCTATGTTCATGTAATAGTCATTATGGTTAGATCATTCCTACCTGTAACCTCAAATAATGAGATGGTAAGTGTGGAATGACCATAATGATAAGACAAATGAAAGGCTAGGGACATACATGTAAATGATGCGTCTTGAGTTCGAAACTTTCGTTGTTCATTCTTGGGACAGGAAACCATTTTAACTAATGCAGACTTGGTTTTTACTGATCTGATTCGTGTGTGGTTTAGAGTAAATCTCATCATAATAATTCAATCATTCTTGCACATTACAACTTCTAATCTTGTTAATCTCACATCTCCATGTTTTTCATAGCTAGATCCTTATTATATCAGATAATCTGTATCAATGTTTTCCCCTGAAATTTTGAATAACATTGAAAGATTCTAACATTTCAACAAGGCTGTGACAGTATCAGCCATGATAGCTTGTTTGTCAAAAAGAATGCAAATATTTTAACAGTCCCCCGTGAATGGTCATGGATTTTCTTTTTTTTTCTTTTTTTTTTTTTTGGTTGGGTAATAATGTATTTTGGAATTGTTCTACATAATGTTTAGATTGGTAACATTTTGGGTACAAAAAAAAAAAAAAAATTAAAAATCCTAATGGCATCATGAAAAAATGTTCTTTTGGCTAAATTTAGTGTCTGAAAAACATTTTGATGGTTGCAGCCACATTCATGGAAAATTTGATAATACTGATGAGGATAAACATATAATTATGTATTGTTCTCATGATAAAAGGCAATTAAAAAAAAATTCATAATGAAAATTAAAAAATTAAAGTTTCTTAGTCTTATTGAAGGGTAAATATTGAATTACTGAAGTCTGGACTAGTGTTGCTATCACTGATGAAATATAGGACGTCCTGAAAGTTACTATACAGTTGGACTAAAAACAATTGTATGAAGTACACATGATACACTCTACTAAAGACAACTCGATGAAATAGAATTCTCTGAAAGGACTGTTTCCTAGGGACGTTTTCCTGGACTAACTGAAGACTGTCATTGTACTGTATTGAAAGAGCAACCAAATTTCCCAATATTAGTTTCACCATGATATTTCTTCATTGCGAATGGCTGTACAGTAACTAGAAGGGCACCTTGCATAATAGGCATTCTTGATCTGAAAGATGACACTCCCAAGCTTTTGAAGCAGGGGAGGAGATGTTCAACTGGGCATTACAATCAAAGCAAATGAAGATATAATTCAATAACATATTTTTCTCTACTCATGTCATCTTCTTGCTGATGGAAAAGTTAGGCAGCAACATGAAGACATACTGGACAAAGAAATCAGAGGAATGGCTAATGTCCATTCTCTGACTTTCACATAGAATGATATTGGTATTTGTGATATAGGTTTGCAGTTTTGGCTGCAAACTACACCATATTGACATTCTATCACAGTGAAACAAAGTATTTTCTTTGGCTAGTCAAATAAGGAATTAGTTTATCTGAGAGAGCGTTTCATTAATTTCAAGTTATAATTGTAGCTTTAAAATCCAAGATCATGTATTGAGTGCCCATCTATTTTATTTAGACACTAGACAACTAGTGAAAAGGTGCAAGTATTTATAAAAGTGACTCCACGTGTTTTGTCTCAAATATTGATTCATGTTTGTGCCACCTTTATTCTCCTTGTTTCATTCCTCATCAACTCCTGTGTCTCGAGTCCCATGCTCTGGTTTTTTTTTTTTTTTGTTTTCCTTTCAAAGATCATCCTGTTTCATCCAAACATGGAGCACATTTTGTTTTTCTTTGTCAAGTTGGTTGTTCTGAAATGAATGCGAGCCATGTACATCATTATTAAAATTAGTTACGACGGTTTGAACCTGGTCTTTGGACTTCTTTATTCTCTTTTTAATGGATGGATATTTCTTGGTGGATTTCATTCTAAGGCTGAGGCCACATATATCTAGCAGTGTACGATCTCGTTATTAATAAGCAAGGGTTCATTTGTGAGTATTCATACTAGCATTGCTGTGGATTTCAACATTGAGGCTTGAGTCAGAAGATATGAGACTGACAGTGATATATTGTGATCCTTTGTCCGGTGTTTTCTATCATCACATGTTACACTTTGAGGAGATTTCAAAATTTGTTTTCTTTGTATCTTAAATCATATTCGTTCATAATTTGGAAAAAGATATAACTATGATAAATTAAAAATGTCCTGTGAGGGAGAAACAAAATATCAATGTAAAAAGTGCTGAATGTGAATGTGATAATGTTGACGTGACCTGTCACACTCATCTACATCCTCCACCTGGAAATTTTCGGTTAGCTTGAGCTGTGAATGACCCAAACAGTAATGTTCTAGTATTTTCTGTCACATGGTGGTCGCTTGTCATGGAAGCATTTCAGTAAAATCTATGCCATGGTTATCATAGCACAGCCTGTCGCTTGATTTCTGGCCTCAGCCTTAGAAAATGTGTGCTGTTCTATATCATGTAAACATACTACATGTACACTTTGTACCTACTACATGTACACCTATTAGTTACCGACTCCTTGGTGAAAAGGTTCATAAATGGCTTTGTCAGATTGATAAGGATTTGAGCAGCCATCTTGTTTGTTTCCCAGAAAGCTGAGTGTTGGTGAGTGTCTTCTATGGGTCAGTGGAGGTAATAATGGATTATAACCTGCCTGAAACTTTCACGGGAACAGGTGCTGCACAGGCACTGTTATCATCAATACAAATACACAAAAATAAGGATTTGTAGCCTATCACATTAATGAAACAAATTATGTTCATTATGTACTTGTGCACAATAAAAAGGGCAAATGTACGTGTATTCAATTTCACTGAATTTCAGTATTTTCTGATACCAGTGGTAATAATTATTTAGCACAAATATGTCTTATTATGAGTTTGGCACATGGGACATATCATAGTTTACATGAAGAACACTGTAATAAACTTACGATAAGAAATCGTTATTACTAGTTGGTAGGAGCTGACTGGTTGAAGCATACTGATTATTTGTTCACAATTTGTACACAAGCAAGACAGACAAGAGACAACTAGATCTAAATGAACAAAGACAAAAATCTGAAGAAACAATCCTGAAAATTGCCAGCATATGCTTTATTTTGATTGGTGTATCATGGTTAAGCTTGAGATCACATCACTCACAGATTCAGACATATATATCAAGCAGTAAAATGGTTGACATGTGGTGAGAGTTACCGCAGGTAAAGAAAATCACGTGGACATAACTGCAAGACTCGGGTTTAATGGATGCCTCAACAGCTGAACTGAATTTAAGCCATAAAGGATCAAACACTTTGAAACGTTTCTTTATCTTCTTATGTCAGGAAACTATAACCTGTAATTTAATAATTTAACTAATGATGTCAGTTAATAACTGCTGGAGTACCAAATCTCTACAATAATTTTTAGTCATGTTAAAAAAAAAAAAAATGCAAGTTTATGCTTACGTTGAAAAAAAAAAAAAATGCAAGTTTATGCTTAGACTAACATAAGACATGCTGAAATCTTTCTTACTACATGTATATCACCAGGAAACTCATCCAAACACAAAAGTAGAGTCAGAATGTTTAAACTGGTCTCTTGACATTGCTAAAGTTAAGCTATTTTACTGACAAAAACTCCCTTTAAATCAGAGGGTCACTTTCAACTGAACTGAATAAATCCCTTGTCTCTGTTACTGATGTGCAAATGAGATCGTTGTATAACTCTTTTTTACTTTTTTATATAACAGTAAAGCTCATTTCAAATCTACTGCTATTTGGGGTACTTGAATGCAAGTTTGTATAAAATAAAATTAAGCTTTTTCATTCTCAAGATCACAGTTTTAAATACAGATCTGGGGTTATCCTGTTTCACTTTTTTCTTTTTTTTTTCTCCTGCTCACAATTGGACATAAGTAATGGCTCCACAATTTCATTTATTCTATTAACACTTTTCCATTAATAACGTTGATATATCAAATGATTTATCATTGTTAAATCAACCTGACTGCAAACATTAGGAGCTTCCTGACTTTTGGACCACCCCCGGATAGGCCCACCATGATTCGGTTTCTAATCAAGCACAAAGAGCATTTCTTTTTCACACAATGTACTAACTTTGAACTGTTTAGCTTTGACAAAAATTTACTTTATCCCAGAAACATCTGCATCTGACTGGTGATTAGGCTGTCATTAGAGACATGTACATGTGTATGTCACTATCCTAAACCTAAGAGAGAATTGGAAGTGGACAGGTGGACCCCGGGTATATATGTTCATTATCAGTTTGATGTAAACTGGTGCACAAATATACATGTTGATCTTTTTGGGATTAAACATAAATCTTTCATGTCAATTTCACATAAACAAGTTAAGTAAGCGTATGTTGGATCTTCATTTTGGCTGAGGCATCCAGCTGACCTACAAACTCACAAACACAAGTTCAGACTAACAATCAGAAGAGGAAAGTATGACATGCATTGACTGGCCAAGCATCCACACAGCTTGTTATTCTGCCAGTGACGAAATTGGCCACCAGCTTCGTTACCGCTGGACACTCAGAGGGCTTGCAGTCCAAATTCTCAGACAGTTTTGGTCACTAAATCTACGGAAGCTAAACACCAAAACAGAACTTCGAGAAAAACAAACAAACAAACAAACAAACAAAAACAGATCTCATGAATGACTGATCTGAAGATGGTATACCAACTTCAAGTTTAGGGCTTCAGCTCTGATGAAGGGTTTTCAAATGATAGGCAGGAAAAAAAATTTTTTAAAAATACATAGACACATTGAAAGTAATAGACAGAGCAATTTTGAATTCCCTCTGCCTGTAATGACTACACTGATACATGCATGCTCATTCTCTTTGCTTCAGACATTGTCGCAAGACATTTGACCTGAAGTTCATTTATCTACAGGTTTTATATATTATGCATACCGGGAATTCATAACATAGAAATTAAAAGTTAAGCGCCAGTAATGGTTAATATCATAGGATGATCACAATGATGTCATCAGCCACACTTATACAGTGGCATGTATTGAGACCTTCGCATTCAGATAGTATTTGAGGAAGAAAAAGAAAAAGGTACATGTAATGTGCATTTCTTCCATGAGCAACAATGGCTTTGCAAGGGAAAGAAAAAAAATCACAGTAAGCTTCTACATTTGTTGAAATGTACATGGTTAGCTCATTACAGATGCAAGTCTCATACATATATGCACTCAACCATGCTTGACTAATCTTATGAAATGACTACTGTAAAAAATCTCAAAAAAGTATACATGTTTTACCGTTTTCTGGGAAGCTGTCAAACCAGTTTTAGTTTGACAGCTGAGAGGGTGGTCTTGACAGTAAGTTTTTCCACAGCTTCAAAGCAAATGTAATTTAAATCATGATGACTGAATTCAGCATGTGGACACAGGAGGCTTAAAAAAGATCAAAATTGGGCTTTTATATGGCTGGCTAGATGCTGTCATCATTTGAGTACAGGAAATCATCCAAGCCAAGAGCTCATTATTATCCTCCATCAGAATTCAAAAGAGACTGACTAAATCAAAATTGTCTCAAGCATGTCTGAAAACTAATAATACTGTCCAAATGGAAATCTTTTGTTTTTTCAATGACCCTCTTTCTATAAACCAATTACAAAGTGACATAACTGCTATTGTGTTTTGAATCACTTATGCAGTCTGATCCAAGAAATGGGAGCATCATCATCCATTCATGAATGACACTGATCAAGCACACACACAATGAGAGTAAAGGTTCATATGATCACAAGCAACAGATTCAGCTCATATTGCGAATGGTGAAACCAAACAAAGGAAAAACAAATGGCTGCATCTTTCAGCAATAAATTGATACTTTTAAATGCCCAGTACAGATATGCACATAGCTGGTCTTGGCCATCATTTATACATGTAGGACTATGACATCTGTTTCTTTGAAACAATGCTGGCTGACAGTACCAATGACTTACTAGATACAATGTACAAGCTTCTTTACCTCTCTGCAACTAATCGAGAGATCATATCACGAGCTCAGTACTTTGTTGCTCTATCTCCACACTTGGGCTATTTGGAAGTATACGTGTCATATGATGAAAGTGGGATAATAAATCTACCATACAATGTAATTATTTCACAGATCACTTGCCCAAACAGGTAGATTTTGAAAGTCGTCTTGTCCCATCTCATCTATGAGCAAAAGCAGTTGCTAAACATAAAACATCAATTTTCTCAAACTGCGAGAAATGGAGATAGAGCAACAGAGAACTGAACTCACGATATGCTTGTTGCTTTTCCCCCAGCTATGCATAGGTGTGGCCCTCCACACATTCACATTCCTAATAGTCAACAGCCCACAAATATGTGTCAATTTTTGCCGAAAGATTCACATGACCTCATTTAAAAACCACAACTTCTACCATATCATCTTAGCACATACATCTCCATACTGTGACATGAAAGGTGGATTGTATTAATAAATAAGCGAAATTATATCACAAAATTGCATAAAAAAAAACAAAACCCATAAGTGATACGGTTTATGGCACCAATCCTGCAACCGAGTCAGGTTTTCTGGCAATAACACATTAGTTATATATGTCACTTTCCAAGCAACATTCTCAATATAGACATGCAGAACAGTCATATTACTTACACACACATACATGTCTCAGGGCCTCAGAAACCTCTGATGAGGCAATGTAATATACACAGCACCAACCACACTCAGGCAGGGGTAAAAAGCATTGGATTCAGTGGAAGAAATACCGTTCACATCAAAACATTGACTTTGTTCATGAATCTTGCATGCACTATTACAAAAGTTGACTACTATTTTAAAAGACAAAAACATGGTTAATTACATACATGTATATGACAAGTGATGTTTTGTAGACCTCCCTTTTTCACATTGCTCATATAATGTTTGAGAACTTTTCATATCTATGTTTGGAAACTGATCCTGCATTAACACTTTGAGACGGATCATGATTACAACACTGTAGTACCTGCTTACTCCAAGGAAAAAAAACACATTCTAAAAAGAAAAAAAGCATGGGAGATAAATCATGCTGATTCAAAACTGTCTTCTTTCCTCTTCCTCATTTCATGTTTTACACATTAAATACCCAGGTGATGAGCTCCATCAGGAGCTCAAAGAATTTTGATCTTCCAAATTGTTACCATGCGGATAAAATGTTGTAGTGATTATTATTAATACTTTTCATCCTCTTTCAAATGAGTTACTGTGTATTATTTTTGTTCTGTTTTATGGATTACGAACATTTCTTCACTATAAATATTTCATGTCTAAAGTACATCTACCTCTAACTATAAATTTCCATGTGAAATTTTACCACCAGTATGATTAGAACAATTTACAACACTTTTGTTAAACAAAAAAACAAAAAAACAAAAAAAAATTGGTTTCAGCTAACTTTCAATATGAAATACATGTAACATTTAAATGTATGCTGGCCATCCCAGTGATCCCTTCCTCTCCAGCTAATGAGCCAGGTGTAATTAGTATGGATGAATGAGAATGGAAACATTTTATGTGTCAAAAACATATCCAAGCTGGTAAAACTGACAACTTCATGGCATGGCTCGCACTACGTACTACGTTATGGCATATACTTGCTGAGGTAACGGTTCATTGCAAACTTGGAACTCCACCCACAGACTGGGCATCAATAGAATGTTGACAGAATGGAATCCAGAGAATAGAATGATCCAAGTTATTGTTGACAACAAAACAGAATACATGTACATGTATTAAAAAAAGAAAAAAAAAAGAAGAATCATATGTGGCACCATCGCTCTAGCAAGATTTAGTGTTTTGTGCATCGCTCCAATATTTACATGACAACAGAGGTTCCACCAACATACATATGGTGACAGTGGACCTGTTGTAGAACCAGAGGAGACCAAAAACTCAGGTTATACAGCAAGACATACACATTAAATGTAATTTTTGTCTAGTGTGGAACAACAACAAGCTTAATGGATAATACAGTATTTAAAGCTGGCCCTGAACATGGGATATCTTCAGCACATTAATAGTACAGAAATGAATGATACGGGTGAGCAGCTATTTTTTTTTTTTTCTCTTTGACAGCACAGAAAAATTCTTTGGTACACGTCATACCAATGACTTGTGAATTCTAGCACACGTTTTTTTTTTCACATTCATCTGGACAAATTTTTTTTTTTTAAAATGCAAAATCTCTGGACAGTTCTCAATAAACTGTGGATAATGAAACATTTTTTAAAAAAAATATTTAAAAAATCATTAAAAATTGAGTAACTTAATGACCTGGGAAAAAAAAATGGTTAAATATTTAAAGACAAAATGAGTTTCTCATTTATTCTTTTACATCTGTACCCACTGGCCCATCCATGAAAGGGGAAAGTTTTTTTTTCGTTTTTTTCCTTTTGCCCACAAGATGTGAACTATTGCACAGTCTCAGCAAAGATTGACAGGACAGACTTTACTGCCTGAGTAGATCTGAATTATTACTCATTATTCATTTTCACCCCTCGATTGCCTGGTCTTTTCTATGGCAATAATAAACTGAAGTGTGATAATAAGAACTTTTTCATCTTCACAATGCATGTATACGTATAGATCTAAAGAAATGAAATGTTTTCAGTAGGACAAAGCAAAACATCTGTGAAATGTTTAGAGCAAGTAGTGGACAAATCATCAAGCCCCTGATTCACTTGGTGATAAGCAAACAGTAAACATCACATATTTAATATCTTTCCAAAGTATTGCCTTTGATGCAAAGTCACATTATGCACAGATTTGATCTCACAACTATCATTATAAAAATAAATACAAACACTGGCTCTTTTTATACTTTAAAAATTAAAAAAATACACAACACGCTTGTGAAGAACAAAGATTAAAAAGGACAACCATATAAAACTACATCATAAACTTAATATACACAGATCTACAGACAGAAAATTAAGGAGGAGAATAACAAAACGAGCTATAACTGCATTTAATTTAGTATAAATAATAATGTTAACTTATTACCTGATCATAGCTTCAAATATGTATGTGGAGGTCATAATTGCGGACTCAACATAAAGTAAATCAACACATATATGAGACGCAACACGATGAAATCAGGCGCTTGTCAAACTGAGCCGACTTGAGAAATCACGTTTTTCAACAGTGAACGAATTTTTAAGGTATTTTTTTTTTTCTTCACCAAACCCTTCTATGTCAATCTAAAAATGCATTTTAGTGTTCAATTTACTGAAATAGATCAAATAAAAGCCCTAAAATTTATAATTTGGTGGCATGGCCTAACAAGGATTCATAAGGATTTACAAAAGTGATCGGCCATTGTCTTGATAAATTCAGCTGCAGCAATAGGTCACCCCCATCGTCTCTATTTGCCAATATCTCAACTTCTACTTAAGATAAAACAATTAATTTTCCATACACTGAAAGGGAAATGGATAATCTTTACAGTGATACCAATAACTCCATAAACTCAAAATTTGAGGAGAGCCTGATTTCATCGTGTCGCATCTCATATGTCAATGCAGAGGTTTGAGTTTGATAATATGTAACAACGCTAATTTAACAATAAATAAAATAAATGTATATCTACATTATGTAGATTTCTATGTTTAATGCTTCTTCGCCATCTTACACATATTCTTTACAGAAAATGTATGTAATACTGGAAAACTCGTACCTGTCTGTTAAATTAAATGAATTGTGCTCTACAAATAAGAATCAAAACAAATCAATATCAGACTCATGCAAACCGACAAATGAATGTAACTGATTGGTCCTCATTTTGCTCCATCTTGGACAATAAGTTCATGAAAGTGCGAGTAACAAGTTACCATCTGTCACTGTCAATACTGAACGTGCTAAGTTTAACTGAGAAGAGAGCTGATGCTTCATACAGATAGTGCCATAGTGCCATTGCTGCTAGTGTATGTTAAGCGTAATAAATGGCCACACATATCCTTCTCCACATCAGCTTCTTCAAGACTCTCAGTGAATGCACTGAACTTAACCCTTTGAACCCTAGTTACCGGTGTCGGGAAAAACAACTGTCCTTGGCCTCTGGGCTGAGAATGCACATTTCTTGTTTCATGTTAAATATCTTTTGTAAACACAAGCCTCAAACACAATCATAAACATATTTGTAATTACCATGATCCTAAATGCCCTTGGCCCAAAGCGACCAATTACATCTATTTTTAACTGTATTGGACGCACAAGACTGGCGTAAGTGTGTCAGCCCGGTCAATTGGGCTGTGGGGAATCTGACATCGGATAATCTGCCCAACCTACCGGGTTGTAAGGCTCAATGGGTTAAGGGGCATCTTACTAATCTGTCTCCCAGCAAATCTTAAAAAAAAAAAAAAAAGTGAATTTTTACATCTGAAGAATGATAACACAGAAAACTCTTCCACATAGAAACATCACCTGATACTTTTGCTCTGAGTTGACTTTCATATACCAGTCCAGGTGAAGAGAGAATTCACAGTGGCATTATTTAAAAAATGTTCTGAATTCCCTGAAGTCATTTCTAAAAAAAATTGAAGTCATTTCTCTAGATCATGTAATTGTGGAATCAAGCTAACATGAGGACATAGGGAGGTACCATATCGTATATCAAAGCAGGGTGACTGCTTTCCAAAAAATTGTTCAGGAATATATGAAGCTATACCTATCATATTTCATTCAAAAGATGATTGGAATATGCTATGACTGCTACCCATATAACACAAACTAAATAAAAAACAGGAAGATGCAACAACTGCTTGATTTCCAAAGGACTAGAAAAATGATACTGGAAATACACATGAAAAAAAAAAAAAAACATAAAATGATATGGATAAAAATATTGTTTTTAAATCTCTAGGATTAAATACTGACAAGAGTAGAAAAAAAAAAAAAAAATACATACTAACCCCCCTCGTCATGACTGGCATAAGCTGTGCTTCATGCATTAGAAGCTAAGATGCTGGTCTGGTGTACAGTATGTCATGAATATACATGTACCCAGCCGAGGACTATATGATGTACGCAGTACATTTCATTCGTGTTGTGTGCAGTGGTAGTAAAACAATAGACTACATAATAAAACTCTCTGATGTCAAAAACACCAGGAATACTGTAGATTTTCTGTGCCAGAGTTATCTATAATGGACAAAGACCCCTGAGAGTAATATAAGCCCTGTTTTTCTTTCTTTGGCTATGTTAGCAGTGATATTGTAAGCATAGAGCCTCTTATACTAGTAATGGTTCAAGAGCAAAGGAAAGGTCTTTACAACTGACATAAAAGTGATGAATCTGTTGAATTAGTCAGATATCAGACACTTATAAGTTTGCCATCATAGCATGAAGACGCCTTGTTCTGTGTTGAGGAAACTGGATTAGCTATGGATTAGTCAGAACACAACAGGATAACTCAGACAGGGCTTTCAGTCTTACTGCTATGTAATATGTGACTGACTGAAGCAGTAACTGAGATTCTGACGATGGGTCTGCCAACCACTGCAGACAGGACATAAACCAGTTGCGCTGTGCAGGGAATGAATGTTTATTTGACAGGCAGAATGGAATGACAGACAGAAAAGATGGAGAGAGGCAAGTCCTGAACGTAACGTGTGAAAGATTTAGCAAAAGTTTTCAAAGGCATCGAGGCCAAAGCTGGCCCCTATAATGCACCATATAGCACTAAGGAAATATTTCACCAACGGACTGCTGGTGATTTATACACTACAAATCTCCCTGCTATAGCTGTATTCACTTGCGCAATATAAACAGACCATACGACACAAGTATTCTCTTCCGTGTTGCATTTTTCTAAATACCAGCTTCAGATCATTATGTGTAAGACTAAGTTTAAAAAAAAAAAAGGGGGCCAAATTTGATATAAAAAGTAGGGCACAAAGTTGACCCTCGCTTCTACGAACTAAAAATTTAGTTACACTAACCACAGGAGATATAATATCTTATTACCATATCATATAGCGAGCTCAAGTCCTTTCCCATCCTTTCAAACTAAGAATAAAGTATCACTTGCAAAATGATATGCACAGCGCATAATTCATTACAACCAACATGATAAAAATTTGACCACAATTACGTGTCGAGAAGAAACGAAACCAAAATATTTTTTTAAAATATAAAAAAAAAAAAAACTGCCTCACAACATGATTGCCCCGTGCGCTGCTTGTCCCAGACTGTGGGGAATCTTTGACTGTTAAAAAAAACAACAAAAAAAAAAACAAAAACAAACATCCATCTTTTCCACAACTAAAAATGTGTAAGCGTCATACAAAATACTGGTATATAGCATGACACAGCAAGTCTGCCCATAAACTATTGCCCAGCAGACCATGCATATAATCATGAAAATTAAAAAAAATATAAGTCAGTATCTAAAGAAAGTATCCTTACTGCTGAAGTTCTTCATTTGGTTTCCTCAAATGCATTGCCATGAGCAAACTATTCCTCAAATGAAATGCCTTACAAGAGTTTCATTTGAAGGGCTCGGTGGAAAACCTTGTGATGTCACATTTTAACACTTTTGAGAAATTGAAGTTCGATGACTTTATGTGATTCACTGTTGACTACTATGTCTGTGACACTTGTTGTGACTTTTAACTTACCTATTTTCTGTCATACATGGGAAAAAAAGCAGGATGTTTTTTTCTCAAAATGCTTCAAAATACAACAATATTAAACCCCATTCACAGCTCTGTTAATGTACCATGAACATCCAAATATGACTAGGGTCAGATGCTTTACAGATGCATCACCGTAGAGCACGGTTTATCATGACGTATGCTGTACGCCAACAGCACATCTAACCCCAATCATATGATATGTGACGTATGCTGTACGTCAACACAGCAGTGAAGGAGCTTTAATCTCGGCCGAAACAAAACTGTGTTATAGTCCCCTGGTAATTCTGCTCATTTTGTGAAATGTTCAGGGGGGGGGGGGGGGGGGGGGGGAACATACCTAGCA
>JBCAUA010000013.1:1179006-1192429 GCA_038406235.1 Peronia verruculata | reverse complement strand
TTACAGGAACGGGATTTCGCGAGATTTAGGCAGAGTAGCTAAAAATAGGGCGCGAACTTCGGGGCACTGCATATAATCTGACTACCAAATAGTGGGAACTGAATCAGAGGAATTATTTGTTTCACTGCAAGCAAAAAAAAAAAATAATAATAAAAAATAAATAAAAAAAGGTACTAGTTGTGGGCTTTCCAAGCACGAAACAAGCATAATAGGTAAGTACATTGTATGAAGAAGTTTTACAGTCAAGCTCACTGGAATCAAATATGACAACTTGTGAGTGTGCATGTAAGAAAGAGAGATTTAACTTGAGAGAATTTACTAAATTAAGAATTTTACTTTAATAAAATTAATAATAATACATTGTAATCATGATAATTTAACTGTGAAAGTGAGACTGTTTGCTGGCTAGAAATGTGAACATCTGGGACAACATGAAGAATCATGAAGAATAAACTGATTCTCAGATCTTTTAATCTACAGCACATACATCTAATGTGTGAAGGGAGAAAATATTTGATTGAGCGGTAGGAAACCATCAACAACACTGTAGCCAGAGCACAGGGGGTGTGACCTGTGAGCCATATGGATATAGCTTATATATACACAGAAAGAAGAGGATGTGTTCAAACTAAAAAACTTAGATGAAGAAGGAACTGGAATTGCATGCACAACACATTCACTAGAGAGAGAAAGATACAGTGAAAAAGGAGATCACAATCTATCTGTTCTCAGAAATGCTCATGAAAGTTTAGGTAAAAAAAAAAAAAAAAACAGAATAACAAGAGAAAACACCGACAAATGGGAACATCAGAAACCATCCAGCTTTCTCAACAAAGCAAACCTAAAAAAACACATGGTATCTCTCTTGCTCTACTATTACTCTTCTGGTAAATATCTATCAGCATCATACAAACAAATGCATTGCATTATATGGCAATTTAGCATCGCAAGCCTACCAGCCTCAAAACAGGCTTTCTCTGAAAGAACAAGCTGTAATAAATACATGTCATTCTCTCAATATATAAACATATATTGCTCAAAACTCCTACACTAGAAACAGCTTAACTCAATAAGCCAACGTGGACATAGCATTGCTTGCAGAATCAAGATCTTCCAGAGGTGGGAAGAGTTAAAACTGGGGTGATGAAAATCGGCACTCTTTCCATAGTGTAATCCCTGCTATGTGGTGACATACAGTGTGAAAAAGAGAAGAAATTCACAGCATTGCTTCCACTAGATGATCTGAGTCCATTTGCACAACTGAAAGCCCATAAGCTGGTTTTTTGTTTGTTTTTTTTGGCATATGAAAATGAGAAAGATTAAACAATGTTCACTGGTACAATCATTGACCTAAAACTACAGATAATTTACTACGCCATATACATGAAATTTATCATCCTTTTACAAGACATGTGATCTGATGTTCTCCTTCAAAATAAATAATCACATAATCACTTCTCATATCACTGTGATAGAAAATATCACAAAAATTGGATGTGGATACCATCTGCACACCTCATTATTCTGTAGTTCAGAATTAACAGCAAAAGGTTGAAAGGAAATAAGCATTAAATAAATAATGTACATTACCTTTGATTCCCAACTTTTAGTTCTCCTGACAACAGGGCTTAAATTACTGATAAATTGTGAGAAACTGGTGTAAAATTCAGGTGATGTTACAAAATAACAAACATGAAGAAATAAGGGATTTTGTAACAAGTTACAGTGGCGGAATATTGCAGATGAATTACGGGACTATCAACTCAGGAAACAGTTTGTAATGGGCACTGGATATTTCAGAATGTCTGACATACAAAACTAAAAAGTCAAGGGAAAGAAATTACAAAAAAATTCTCTGCCATTCTTCAGATGGCAACTGGCTGAAAATAAGCAATGTCTTTGTTCTTTTTTTCTTGCCAAGTAGGACAAGTGGTCACATCTTCACAAACATTTTTAGGCCTCCAAATTTGACCTCTGTGAAAATTATCATAGAATATTCCTGAGTACTTTACCATCTTGAGTGGGCCACGCTATTAATTCTTAGAACTTGATGAAGATGAGTCCACTGTTTCTTTTAAAATTTTCAGGAGCGAATACTGTAGACACTGTGGTAAATGATTCAAAAACATATATGCATAACTTGCAATTTTAAACTGTTACCACCAACACATGTCGGGGTCTCCTAGATACAATACAAAATGACTGCGAAACAATGTTTCATCGCAGAAACTTTGTTTCAGTGTTGTCAATTGGTGCGCTTTGGACTCTTCAGTGCTGGCCTGAGGATGGAAAGAAAGAAAAAAAAAAAAACATAAATAAATGTGCAAACAAATTTTGTCTTTCCAATAAATAAAGTCCTTGCAGAAATAGTATAATTCCAATGCAAATTCACTGAGTGCTAACTGACACTCTAGATACAGAGAGAGCATTTGTAAAATGTAAGTGGACCCCTGCAAGCAAAAAAAACATATATCCAATACCTGATCTTGCCTACATCCCAAAATAGGAGATCTTTGTGCTCAGTCCTATTACTTCCCTTTACCAGACAAAAGAGGGATTGAACAAGCAGTGTAAAGAGGTAAAAAAAAAAATCACTTTTCCGCCCTTTGCTTGAAGATTGCACCATGAAAATTTTTTTAAAAATTAGGATGTACAGAGAATGTTTTCTTCTTATTGTTATAATTTTATCAAATGTTTTGGCGATCAGTCTTTCGAATGGCAAGTGGTAAGAGGATTTTTTTCTTTTTACACTGCTTGCTCAACACATTTTCTGTTTGGCAGAAGCAAAAGCCTGGTAAAAATAATCTCCCCTTACATTAGTCCCTCTTTTCGAAAGGGCAGGGCGGATAATCTGCGAAATGATCTCCCATTCAGAGAGAGAAGAACAAAATACAAAAGAGCATGTTGTTTTTGTTGAACATTTTACATGGTTTAGATGAACATATTGCTGAAGATTTTTGTGTCTGCGCACATGAAATTGAACACAGGTTTTGGGATATAAATATCACGACATATGTTTTAATACAACTATGATGGACACTCATTCTTCAACCATCAGAACATATCCCACTTAATCTGAATTTCAAAGTGTTAGGATCCTTTACAAATTTCTTAAATCAAGTAAAATTTCTGATCTCACAATAATGAAAACATCTTAAGATGGGCACTCCATTTAAATTATACACCATTATACAGAGCTGTACATGGCTAAACTACACCGAGTCAGATAAGCAAGCATTCAGTGGATAAGCAATGGCCTTAACAACAGTTTTGTACAGAACAATGCAAACAAACACTGTAATTGACATTGTAAGCTGAACATCCTGGAGAGCCAAAGTAACATCAACCTGACTTTTTGCCAGCTATGGCTTAATGTGTAAGACAAATCACAATGATGCAGTCAACATGAATATGAATGAGAAACTGGAAAACAAGAACAAAAAAAAAAAAAAAGAAACAGAAAAAAAGAAAAGATAATCTTCTGACACATGCAATGTTGAAAGCATAAATGGGACCAAAACAAACAGACATAAAAAAAAATAAATAAATAAATAAACACACGGTCAATTAAGTGGAAAGGTATTGCAAATATATCAACTTAAACTTAAGAACTGATATCTGAAAACATCAACTGGAAACATAAATGAAAAAAGTAAAAAAAAAAAAAAAAAGATGAAAAAAAGAAAACATACCTAAACCAGCAAATAAACCACCACAACTTAGACAGCAAGTCAAAGGAACTTGTTCCAAAGTTTATTGCAGATTGTATACTTGAGGTGGGCATGGCAGTGCGTAACTTATGAGGCTGTCGAGAATGCTTAATGATGATGACCACGTGTGTGTACGGAAAGACGTGCGGCTAACAAACAACAAGGTTGGAAGAAGGGGGCTCTGGTGGACTATGCTAGGGGCTGTTGGCCTCGCGCGGACTCACGCTGCTCGACGCCAATTTGTAACGACGGCGCCTGGGAACACAAAAACACCAGCCTGAGTGAATGGTTTCACCGCCACATAACATAAATGATAATATAGAACAAAAAATTTTAAAATAAAAACAAACGGGAGAACATATTGTCACTTTTCTACAATTACGACAGTCATTTTCGACACTTTTAGGATCTTGAAAATGACTGTTTGCAGCACAAGTCATCTTACGAGTTATGCCATTATGATTTTATTGAATTAATATAATTGCATCGGAACATTTCTTTTTTTTTTTTTTAAATGCCACTGTCCGAATTGCTCTCATTAGCCTTGACTTATGCCCACGGTGTAGAAAAGTAACAATATGTGAAAAGCATTTTACGTTTTTATCTTTACACAATAAACTGAAATGGAATTGCTCAATGTGCTTAATAGCTAATGACAGCTGGATTATTGTATTTCCGCTCTTGGCTGGCAGGGTGTGAGCATTTTCATCCAGGAATGGGGAGCATAATGTTCTGCTGATAATCACTGGGATAGAACTTAATGGATACCTGGGACAGATTAATTTCTAACTGAAGAAAGAGGACACAGAGAAAGTGAACCAATTATAAAGTGCTTGAGCAAAAACAAAACAAACAAAAAATTATATAGAGGAGCATGCTTGAGCAGAGAAACAATAAAAACAACAGTGAAAGCAGGTGGAAGAGATAAAATATCACTGATTCAAACTAAAACCTGAGAATTGAAAGAAAATCTATGCCAGTTAACATATAAATTTATTATAATAGATTCACCTTTCCCTTCAAATCATGATCCTATACATAATATGCAAAAGATGAGACTACATTTCAAACTTTTTAAACGATGTCTGATAAGTATGACAGAACACTGTGATCCATTTGGATGCTGATGCAAGATTTCAAGTATCGTGTTACAAGTTGCACACAGCTGATTAATCTATGACTGCTATATTTCATAAAAAAAAATAGTGATATCAAATAGAGGCATAATCAAGTGAAGAATTTTGTGAATAAATTCTTTCTATAAAATTAGAAGCTTCATTATAATGGCAAAACACTTTGAAAGTCAGGCAGTAACTATAAGACTTTGGTGGAGCACCAGATCATTTTCCTTTAGTCAATTTTTTTTTGGGGGGGGAAACAAAAAATTCATTGTAAATTAGGTCTCTTAATGTTTTTTGTTGTGCTCATTATTTGTACTAGATTTTGTTTCAGTGAGTGACAACATTAATAGAATGTGACTACACTGATCACAGATTCTAATTCCTTATGACAAAAAAAAAACAGTGTGACAGAAAACTGTCACAAAAATGATCCACATGCCATTGTAATCAATAAATAAAGAAAGAAATATATCAAAGATAAAAAGATAGAAAAGGGATCATGCACCGTTACCAGATAAAAATGCTCACAAACTGCAAATTTACCTAACATATTAGAATTCAAAACAAAATTTGGTTGTTTATGAATGAAAATGAAAACACTTGAGAACAAGCTTTTCCAACACCAGGTCAATAAGTCCGATGTTAGATTACACTTGTCAGTTCTCATATTCTCTCTTGCTCAGTTCTATTGTAATTCTATCTAAGATATTGTATTCTGCTTTGGAAATTAAAAGCTTGATGTTGCCAAGACAACAAAAGTTATCAAAAAGAACAAAAGATTTCTGAATGAGTGCAAAGCTTTGTGGATAACCTGCTCTACAGCAAAAATATCAGACAAAGCTATTTAACTGTGTGGATTGCCAGGGGCAAATAATCACTATGATATTTGAACATTTCATTTCTCTTAGAGATTACAGCAGAGTTTCCTATTTTATTACCATGACTTTTGCTAATCATTTATCAAAAGCTACTATCAATGTAACTTTTCTCTCTCCTCTCCTTATAAACACTATTTTGATAGTAAAATGGAGTCAAATATGAACGTTTTCTATAAATATCCTATAAATTATTCAGGTAATGGAAACGTAATAAAACAACAACAACAACAAAAAGCACACTTCTCTTTCTGTAGGTCCTTTGTCTGAATTTCTTTTCAATATAATTATGTTCTCTGTTTACAAGACTAGTTTGCGGTAAAACTACAGAAGAAATGTTACAGCAAATGAGCTGTTACTCAGTGATGCCACAGTCATCTTATTTGTCCCAGATATAACAATCATAAAAAAAAATAAATAAATAAAACTGGGTCTATTCTATGTAAAAAACAAAATGAAATTGTTAAATAACAAAAAATATACAAACAAAGATCCATAACACCAGCTGTGAATTCTTTAAAAATCTGATCATTATCTCTAAACATTCACAAGCACAGTGACTCTGACCTACATTGAACATGGAAGTTACCAGACAAATAATAAGCAGGACTGCCTTACCTAGCAGTGACCACAGCATTTTTGGGAGCATGGCCTGGGGGAGGTTTGGGCACTGGACCACCGTCAGATTCGGCTGTGACTAGAGATCGGGTATCAATGTAACCCCTGGGCGAGGCAGACGAGCCTGGCCGAGAGTACCGACGTATATGTTGACCACCCATAGATTCAGATTCCCTTGCTTTGCTAGCAGAATGGCGAGGAGCAGGAGGTCGGCGTGGACTTTGCTCCCTTGGTGTCACCACATTGGGCTCATCCTTCATGGTGACCACGACTCTTCCCTCACTGCTACTCTCTGGTGGAAACCCTGATGCATCACTGCTGAATCTGTTGTCTACGTTTAAATTCCTTTCGTTTATTACCATATTTTTGTCCTTCAAAATGGACTTGGGTTTGGATAAGGGTGCAGCTGAGTCTCTGATAGAATGAATACTACCTTGAGGTTTTCCCGCCTCACTCATTGCTGAAAGACCCACTTCTGCACTTTTCTCTCGTTTGCTGGAGGAATGAATAGGAGGCTTACCGAGGGCTATAAGTTTCCGATTCCGCTTGTCGTCTCCTTGATCTCGGTTTTTGAACACAATTCTGGAAGGACTCCCACCACTGCTCTGCTTCAAAGGGGAGCCAATCCTATTGTCAATATCTTTGGCAAGCTTTTCCGGCATTTTTCTGGGACTAGAATAAGATTTTTCGTGGGAGTGTGAATGGTGATGGTGGTGAGCAAGGTGGATGGGTTCAGTATTCCGGCTAGCTGTGTCTAGCCCTTCCTCTGTACCCTCCTCTGCTCGACTACCACTGGACTGCATCAGTTTCATAAGATCGGTGTTGTCGTCTTCAAATACAAGAGATGTCCGCATAGTCTCATGCCCATCCCTTTCATCAAGAAAGACTAGAGAATTTCTGGCCATGCTGTCCAACTGGTGTTCATCTTCATCAGCCAAGGTGTTCATCAATGCACGTCTTCGGGCTCGTGCCGATTTCTTTCCTCCTTTGTCCCCTCCCCCATCATCCTCGCTTTCCCCATTGTCACTTCCTTCATCACTGGAGCCAAAGGCTCCCCACTGACTAGCCATCGTGAAAGGAGCAGCACGAGTTGCATTCTCCTCAGCCCCTTCGTCACACTGAGTATGTGTCTTATCATCAGTTTGCATGAGAGCAAATGTGATTGCTGCACGACTGGCAAGATCTGGCTGGCTCTCCAGTCGCATGTTTTCATTCTCATTACTAGGTTCCCCTGCATCCATCGTCCCTGCGTAGGCCTGATTGGCATTGCCAACGCTACCAGTTTTGTCACTTAAAGCGTAATCAACACCGCTCTCGGGGCTGTCGTGGAGCCTAACTAATCTACCCCTGACTCCTGCAGAACCTCCTGGTAGAGTTGCAGAGGCAGGCAAACCCTGACCCACTGATGGACCAGGTGGGGGTAGACGATCACCTGGTGAGGGCACACTGTCTTTATCTGTATTTTTGGTCGAGCTAAGCACATGGTTTCCCATATCCATGCCAGCACCGATAGTTGGGACTCTCACATTACCAACACTCTGTTTCATGGCATGAGAGCTCACAAAACCACTCCTGTTTGCACTATCTTTAGTTGGACCAGCATCAGTACTACTTTTTTTGTGCATCTGGTCAGCCTTTTCTGGGCCTTTACCCTTTTCCGTGTCTTTACTCTTTTCTTTTGTTTTTGTATCTTGCTCATATTTGGCTGGAGGGGTGTCAGCGTCTGGCCTAGACAGGACCACTACTCCCTCCTCAACAAAGCGATTGTCCACCTCATTGAGAGGAATAAGTTCTGCCTTCTTGAGTGGCTCCTCCCCTTCCTGGTAGCTCAGATTTTCATCCAGGACTTCTGTGGCCCCATGACCAGGTGTGATCGGACCCATGTTTAGAACACTGGGGAGAAAAAAAGAAAGGTTTGAAGTTCCTGTCCTTCATCATGCACACCTACTCACTTCTAAAAGAAACTGCTGTTAACTAGCTTGGAACGCTTGGTCTTGGTGCTATGTGCTAAATTCAGTAAAACTTTTTACTAAACAAGAAGCAAATTTACCTTCTATCCATTCCCCTAGCAAAGAAGAAAATGCCACATAAAACATGGCAATATGGAAAAAAAAAAAAAAAAAATGTTTACTGCTTTGAATATCTCCATAAAAAAAAAGGGGAAGCTTTCCTGATGCATACAACAATACAGTATAATGCGGCACAATTCAGTTTACAAAATCTCCTAGCATGACAATAAAAGATAATAAGAACAGAACATGTATTAAACAATCATTCCAGAATACCCCAAAAATAGTTCCAGGTTACCGGCATTATTCGGTGAATCAACAAATAATCTTCACCACTACTGCATTATTTTATAATTAATAAATTGAAAACAAATGTACTAATATATCAAATCAAGAAATTTCATCAGGTACCTGAGTCACTTTTCCACATGATTTGATGGCACAGAGAGAATACTACGGACAAACAGTGGAAAAAATAACTTCTATGACTGAAAAGCAAACAAAACTCACTTTGTCTGCTTGAGTGCATGTAATGCTGAGGTATTGGTGATTGTGATGGATGTGTCTACATTGCTCTTCTCCCAGTCATAAGGGTCAGATTCACGAACGTTCTTGCTGCGCATGCACTGGTCCAGCAGGTTAGACAGCATATTATAGTCTGGCTGATCAAAATAGTCCAAGCCTTGAATGTGCTCTAGAAATGCACGGAATTCACTGGGCAGGTTTTTCAGCAGATTTGTGTGATCATATTTATCTTTCATGATTCCAACCTGAAAATATTATAAAAACATTTACAACTGCTCTTCATGAGCCCCCAAAAGCCGACAGATAACTCGTGTGTTGATAGACAAGGAGTAAAATTTTTTAAAAAGTTCTTATTTTTTTTTTTTTTTAAAATCAGGACAGAGCGTTTTCACCCGTAACTAATCCATTCCACTTATGAATCCATCAAAATCAAATATATTTACTACAGTTTCAACCAATTATAAATTTACATCAACCTGTTATTTGAATCTGAAATGTGCATGTTACTATTAAGATGACAACAGTAAACATAGAATTTTAAAAAAAAAGAACATCTGACTTCCATCACGTTTCCATCCAGTGAAAATTACACTATCGTTTCTCCTAAATATTTTATAACCAGCCCACAAAATCACCCAACTGGGAGAAATAGTTCTAGCAGTAAAACTCAACCATGCAATCAATAGAAAAAGAGCTTATAATTTGGACTTCCATGACAGTTTGATTGGATGGTCATAGAGAGCAAAATAAGTCCCCCTTAATAAAGAATTTTGTTTAACTTCAAGGAGACGATTGAAAACATTATCTTTTTCTGTGAAGCATTCTATTGTGCTCATACCAAGTCCATACATAAGGACTGCCTCTAAAGTAATGAACCAACAAAGTCTAGTTGTTCTTCATTTATGTCCTTAAGACTTTTAATTCAATGGAAAATTCACAAAATGATAATTATTCATATAAATAGCAGAAATCATCTGAGCACTACAGCAAATATTCAACAAGCAACATAAATTAATTTTGTGGATACAAAATATGACTTTGTGTACAGAATAAGACAAATGGACTTTCTTCTTTATACCTGTTCTTTGTCTTTGATTTTCCGCCACGGCAACTGGCCTGACACAAATTCTACCACCATATAAAATAGAGACCACAGATCATCATGACGACCCATTTCCTGTTAAGGAAAAACAAATAATCCAATCATCTTTTAGATACATGTTTGCCACCATATCTGATGCCTTTCATTAATAGCTTGGCTTCACTAGGAAGTACATAGAATTTCTTCACATACTCAAAATGCCAATATGAAAACATTAAATTTTTTGTTCACAGTAACTTCTCTAAACACTCATATTCGCCATCACAATTAAACCCTTCTGATACATCATTTTGCAGCCTTGACTGGTCATAACTGTGGCAAAGTAATTTTCTGTCCACTTGTCCTTTATATATAACATCAATGTCTGTGCCTGAACTTATTCATCATAGAAGTTGTACAAAACACAACAATCTTGGAAATGCCTTTAAAATCCATCTTGTACAAAGGGCCAATGTTTTTTACTGCAGATGAATGAATTAGACTTTATTTCAAGAAAACATTACTATATGTCCTTTCTGTCTTGTTCCTTCAAAGATAACTGAGCCATTCATGTTACAAAGTATATTAATGAGATCCACTTTTTGCACAAGTGTGCACATAATGAATATGCAGCATTCTTTCTAATGTTTAGCAAAATCATAGAAACCATTAAAAAAAAAAAAATAGATATTTTTTTTTTTTAATCCAGTATTTCAGCATATGAAAAATCACATACTAACCTTGTTTTTGTGAGCATTTATTGACGCATATCTCACAGTGCCCCTGAAGCCTGCCGCTGATCGTGGTTGTCTCACCTCGCCAGAAGCTGTGGTATACTGACGAGCAAGGCCAAAATCCAACATGTATACTTTCCGGTTGTTTGGGTGTCGACCCATGGCAAAATTGGACTGCAAAAAAAAAAAGTAAAAGGAAAGTCTTCAATGTGGTTATCAGTAAAAACAAACAGTAAAAATTCCGATTTTGAAAAAAAAAAAAAAAAGGAAAACTAAAGATAGGATATCTATTCAAAAAAAAAAAAAAAAAAAATTTAATTCTTATAACACTATTGCTGTATCTCTTTTGTTTAAAGATCCTTATGGACAGTGTTTCTTCAGCAACACATACTATCATTTCACAAGCTGATGCATATTAAGTACTGCAAGAAAAGGTTCTTGAGGCTATAACCAGTAATAAACAACAATATAATTACTTCACAATACAAGGACAACAGCCTTGAAACACAAAGTAACTTATATCCAGATTGTTAATTTTCACTGTAATTTTCTTAACATATAATATCAATTTAACTTACAGGTTTAATATCTCGATGTAAAAATCCAACATCATGTATAGCTTCAATAGCATGAAGTATCTGGGAGGCCAGTCTGAGTGTTGTACCAAGAGAAAAACAGCCGCGTGCCTGACTCCGTCGCAGTTCAGCCAAATTCTTCCCTTGCAGTGACATCACCACGTAGTTGTATCTCTCATTACGACCACAACCAATAAAACGACACACGTGATCACGTCCTGTGTCAGGAATAAACAAAGATGAATAAATCTAAAAGGATGACAATTTCAGCTTTGTCATGATAATAGAAAAATGCAACTTTATGTCACTATGAAGAAATGGAAACATATTTAACATGACTGTTTAGTCAAAGACCAATTCTCCTTCAAAAGAACAAAATGATGTTTCTATAATTAAAAAGATTGTTGAAATCAAGAATGAATAAATAAAGATCACAACAGATTTTGCATTCTGAAATTAATAATGAACTTTTAATAGTTGAATGTCAATTTACAGTATTCACACTTGTATTGCCCAGAAAATATTGCTTAATAATTGAAATAACTCTAACCAAAACAAGAGTTAGTTTACCTTGGAGTTTTTTCAACACAGCGACCTCCATTTTGAGTACTTGTTTGACTTGTCGTGCTGACTCTAGTTTGAGTGCAACACTTTCTCTTGTGACAAGGTCAGTAGCCTCATAAATCTCACCAAATCCACCACCTCCAATTTTCTTTAGCTGAAAAAAAAAAAAAAAATAAAGGAAATAACTATCTTGATTTCTAATACTGATGACAATGTTTCAATATTTGTCATTTTGTGTATTGAATCAAATCCCTCAATCAAGACAAGGGCAAAACAGATAAAAACACTTTAGCCAGGAAAGAAAAAAAAAAAAAAGAGTACAAATTCATAATGTCGCTAAATGTGTTTTTCTAGGCAAGCCATTGTGATAGACTCACAAATGTTAAATTAATGTTCTTTCTAATCTAAATATCAATGATGAACTGAAAATCAAATTATGGAAGCAATTCATTGTGAATAGTTGGAAATGACACTTACAACTTTGAACCTTTCTTTCACTACTTGATTGACCTGTAAGAGGTCCTCTGTAGTTGTTGTTGTAGTCATGATAGTGGCTCGGGTGGATTTGTATGTTACTCTCCTATGGATCCAAGTTAACCCATTCTTTGCTTCTCAATTTTCTGGAATAAATGATAGCATCTATATGAAATTACTTATAAAGGTCATGGCATTTCCAACAACAATAAAAAAAAAAATTGTACTGATGTGGTCACAAAGAAGAGCAAATGCTATGAAAAATAACTAATTATGTTTAAAAAGTTTGTTCAAGATTGGGACAGACAAAGAAATATTGCAAATCCAAGGCAATTCATTACATTCCATGGCATTCTGCTCCAAATTAACATATATCATGAGACATAAGAAATTAATGATCCCCATTAACTCCTCCATGTGTTGCAAAGGATGCCACAATTAAATAGCCCAACCAAAAAACAGCTGTGTTCAACCTGACTTATGGCAACAATGAATACATTCAAACAAAGAGTGGTCTCCTACATTTATCTTCTGCCATATTTAATACCATCTTTGATTTAAAACATACATTGGTCAATGCCATCTGGTCACTATGATAAGCTTTCAGACAGAAGATATTTCCCATTTTTGTATGCAACAGCACATAAGTGGCATAAACTAGAACTAGGTACTACTACTAGATTTTGAAGAAACTGTGTGCTAGGGATAGTTGTGTGGATACAAATCTCAACATGTCACTTTCCTTTTTAATCATCAGTTTAACTTCTCAAATTCTGAGTGTTGAAGCACTGCAAAAAAAGGTACTTGAACACAAACACACTAACACAGCATTGCCGATTGCCAAAATTGTTAAGAGGGCTATATGCCATCATAACTGTAAAGATCTATGCCCATCCTCCGTCTCCCTAAACCCCAAATCTAGGCCTAAATAAAGTACTTGACTGAGCTAGTACATTGATTTATACAAGGAACTTTTAAAAAATTAGGATCCAGAGTCTAGATCTAGACACCCCCCCCCCCTTCTTTTTTTCATGTATTGGAGTCATTGGTGAAGGAAATTCGGCGCTTTTTCGTTTGTTCCCACCCCGACTTTTATATAGCCATTATAGGCCTAGATCTAGATCTACATGTTAGCGT